>JAVJIF010033761.1:0-104482 GCA_038442645.1 Agave tequilana
GTTCATGAAAAGAGGCTTTGTCTGCTTACAGACTATTAATATGTCATTAGCAAACAGTAGGTGAGACGCAGGATTGGGATGAACTCTATGCAGAGGAGATAGCTTGCCAGAAACAGTTGAAAGCTCCATGTGAATTGACACAGAACTCTTATCACTAGCACAAAGAGATAGAGTGATAGCGGATCACTTGTCTTATTCCTCTTGAATTAGAAAAGAAGCCTGAAAGAGAAACATTGCTTATAACTGAGGATGGACTTCGAATGCATTCTTTTATCCAGTTCACCAAAACTAGAGAGAAATCCATACAATGGAAGATGTGATAGATGAACTCTCTATTAATACTGTCAAAAGCCTTCTTCAAGTCAACCTTAATGCAAGATCTATTTCCCATAGGCTTGTTGAAGTCTCTGATGAGCTCATGTGTGAGTAGAGAGGAGTCACTGATTATGTGAGTAGAGAGGAGTCACTGATTAACCTATCTTTAAGAAAAGCATTTTTGTTTGGAAATCAGTTCACCTACAGCACTTTGCAATCCGTTAACTAACACTTTTGCAATGAATTTATACAACACATTGCAACAAGAAATAGGCCTATAATCTTGAACCTGAGAAGCAGGAGTGCTCTTAGTCACTAGAGTATAAATGTGTGATTTAACTCCTTGATTATTCTACCAGATATGAAGAAAGACTTGATTGCATAAATTACCTCATTGCCAATGGTGACCCAGTTCTTCTGAAGAAAGCAACATAGAAGCCTTAAGGGTCAGCAGATTTATCAGGATTGCATTGGAAGACAACATTGGAAGACAGTTTTTATCTCCATGTTTGATACTTGTCTTGATAACCCAGTAGAAGCCTAAATAGTAAGCTTCCTCTTTACCACAAATTTAGGGAAGATATTCCAGTAATCAACTGAGTAAACAATTTTCCAAGGTATGCAGGGCCATTGCTCTTATCTGTTGAGTATCATAAGCCTGCAAGCCTTCAGAAGTGATGAGTCGTGAAATTGTTGTTTCTGGAGTGTCTGAACTTCATTCTAGCATGGAAAACCTTTGAATTTCTATCTCCAAGCCGCAGCCAAAGATATCAATTCTTTTGCTTCAATTGCCTTCCTCCAAGCTAAGCCAGTGTTCAAATTCTGTAGTGAGGCTATTCTTAATCCTGTGTATGTCAGTATTAGAAGCATTCTGATAAGTAGAGAGCTGTATTACTTCCAACTTCTTTCTAATATCAGCAATATGCTGCTTAGGAGAGAAGCTGATCAGAAGAGGACCAAGATTTAAGAGCTAACTTTAATATCTTTCAACTTGTTGATAACCCTGAATACTGGGAAACCAGTATGATCAGAATTCCATGCCTGCTCAGCGACCTCCACAAATCCATCATGCTGCATCCAATAATTGAAAAACTTGAAAGGCCTAGGAGCAGACATTGGTTTGTCTAAGAGATGCATCAACATAGGGGAATGATCACTAAAAGCATGATTGAGATATGCATAACTGGTGTGAGGAAGAAGATCAATCCAAGCCTCATTACACATAATTCTATCAAGTCTACCAATAATCCTACGGTCACCAACAGCTTTGTTATGCCAGCTCCATTTGCTACCAGTACTTCTTATGTCTGCAAGAGAGTGTTGTATACAGACATTAAAATCCATGAGTTTCTGAGTTTCTGAAGAGAGAGGAGAGAGGAGAGAGAGAGAGAGAGAGAGAGAGTTGCCACCAATATTCTCATTACTGAATCTAGCAATATTAAAGTCTCCCATCATTGCCCAAGGAAGTGAGCAGTGCATAAGTCACCCCAAAGCTTCTTTTGCCAGATTGCCAATTAATATCATATACACTGTAAAGATGCCTTTAAAGCCTGCTGTATTTATAACCAAAAGAGAAATTTGCTGAGAAGACTTTGACAACTCTTTGCATGTCCAAATAGCCTGATTCCAGAAGATCCATATCCTGCCAGTGTTAGGACAACTATTATTGTTGCAAGATAACCAACCATTTCAGATATATGAATGCAATCTATTAGCATGCCCAATTTTAACTTTTGTTTCTACCAAACCAACAAAATAAGGATTATACTTGAACACATGATCAGCAACATCCTGCCTTCTTGCTCTTTTATTTAACCCCTAACGTTCCAAATGAGGGTACTCATTAATTACAATGGAAGAGTCCTTTGCTAGTCCTCAAGTTCCTCTTAGGACAATCAGATGGAACTTGTGTCTGCTTCTTCCCTCTATTGGTCTTGGCCTAATTCGCTTTGCTGCAACTCTCTGGCTCTTTGACCCAATCTGGATTTGCCTCAGGGAGCTGAGAAGGCTGGGTTACATCACTCCTTTTGCTGAGCTTGAGCACCAGAATTGTTGATAGGTAAAACATGCACAGCATGCTCAGAAACAAGCATAGTATATACAGGCTGAACTGAAGGGGCAGCAGCTGAGAGAATAGGCACATTGATGTCTTCAGCTTGTAGATCACCCTGATCTTCATACAAAGTTGCATTCTAATACTTGCTGCAGTAGTATCAGAATATCTGACGGTATTAGAAAGAAATGTGTCAGCTTCAAATCCTTTGTTTGTGTGTTCTACTTTTCTTTAGTCTGAGATGAATATGTTGTACTCCAGCTTGGGAAAAGATAGGTGATATGATGGCCTCAAATATTGACTCACTATGGGAAGAAATTTGTGTCATTGTCCTGACAGGTCCTTAGCAGTGTGTGTGTGTGGCGTGGCGCGCGTGTGCCGCGTGTAAATATAACACAAAGGTCTCAAATTTTTATGTGTGATAGAATGACTTTATGCACTCCGAATGTCTTTGTCTGTTGATGAATTTATGATCATTGTTGTAAAAGGCCCGCTAAAACTCTTCTTAAGCCCTCGCTTTCGCTATGCCCACTTTGCGACGTTTAAGCCCCACTTAAGTTTAAAAGATTTGAAGATGGTATGTGTCGTCATCTTATGTTGATTCTTATTGATATCATTAAGATTATACTGTCATTTTCTTATATTTTATTATTAATTATGAAAATTCTTAATTTTGATTTTTTTCCTTAACTTTTTATTTCTTATTTCTGGTTTTACAATTTTATTTTTCAAAAAATCCTTGGGTGTTTTTTGCCACTAAAGACCTACCATTTATCATGCACTTTGGTAGTTGAGGAAAATCCGAGTTGTCTATGCCCTTCGAATGATAAAGCCGTCCCCTAGTGCACACATATATGTGCGCGCGCACGTGTATGCACTTTGGTAGTTGAGGAAAATCCGAGTTGTCTACGCCCTTGAATGATAAAGCCGTCCCCTACTTGCACACATATATGTGCGCGCGCACGTGTTTGCATGTGGGATTGGTGGGATTGGATATATATATATATATATATATATATATATATATATATATATATATATATATATATATGATATATAGAGAGAGAGAGAGAGAGGAGAGAGAGAGAGAGAGAGAGAGAGAGAGAGAGGACACACTACTGTTCATGATGATAGCAAGCCTAAACTTATAGGGATGGGAAATAATGTGATGAGAGTCTCTCACCAGCACATCCAATGTTTGCTGAAATGTTTGTTCATAGAAGGAAATTGGATTGAAGAGCCATGGGTTACAGTTCTTGAAATCAAACAATCTTTCATCAATGTATTTTTGAAGGCATGAGGATTGAGAATGGAGAATGGTATGCATCGTGCATTGGAGGTAGTAATGTTAGAGTTTGTGGACTCCCTTTTCTTCAACATATACATATACACAAACATCACACACATAGGAAGGGGGAGAGGGATTGAAACTCACAAGGAACCTAAGGGAGGAAGTGAAGAAAGGTGTTAAGAACTGAAACTGACAAGGAGATTTCGGTCTCAAATTAAGATTTAAGGGCATTGACAAATTTTTAGTTCCAGTTGTAAAACTTTACATTTCAAGTTATTGATGATATTCTTGAATCACAGGGTTTTCCATTAATGAGATTAATAGTTGTTTGCCCCCAAAGTGTTCTTCACTATATTGTTAGAAATAAATAAATTAGATCTCATGTTTGCACAGAAGTCTTTTTTGTTTTCATGGTGTGGCTCACTTATACTTTCTCATTATTTCATCAAGGACGTTACAAGTAAATGAAATAATCCATGAACTTCCATATGCATTTATTGACCATACAAGTTTTGTTATTTTTGTTTGTTCATCATTTTTCTTTTACATATTTCTGTGTCAAACTCGCCCACTTGATATGTTAGTGATAGGCAACTTATGGTAGTATGAGCGAGAACCATTCAGACCTGTGAACCAAAGACTAATGAGCATGTCAAATAGGAGTCTCGTTGAAGCAGCGATGACTTGGACTAGTGTAGAACAAAATGAACATGGAGTAGGTCATAAAGAATATAACTGTTGCTAACCTACCAGAGGAGATGGATATTATCGGAGATGAATGCACAAAAAAAATTCAAGTAACCAAATAAAAAAAAGTTTGGAATAATGGTTTCTCTGTTGAATTTGCTTATTTTATAACATTAAGATTGTTGGGAAATAATTATTCAACTATTGAAAATAGAGATTATATTATCCTTCTTTTCATTTAGACAATTGGTTTTTCTTTGACCAGTTATTATGTTATTTTGGAAATGTAGTCTTTCTGTATAACTATCCATACCTTCCATCTATCATGTAATTGATTTAGGCTTGAAGAAATAGCATGTCCAATGACATTTAAATTTTTTCTTGTGCTATCCATACTTGTTTGTGTATAATGATTAAGAGCCACTATGAAAACTCATTTTATATACTTGTGCAAAATTATTGCATATTTTGTTGATTATATTTTTATTGTAAAAAATATCGCAGCGGAGGTTTGCACGAGGATCCAGATTTTGCTGGAGAGAATGGAACAGTTACTAGCAAGGATTGCCCCAAAGGGCTTTATGGAATCTTTTGCATGGTAACCTTTTGTTGTTATTTGTTAAATTTATTGTGACTGTTACTTATGAGTGAACTAGCTTTGTCCTAAGTGTAGTTGAAATGGCATATTCTATTTATCTATTCTAAGATGTTACGTGACATAAGGGCTTTTGAAAAATCATTCTGCTCAGGAGGTTATTGCTTTGTGTCTCTTGCTTAAATTTTTACCATTATGTTTAAATTTTACCTACATCTTTAAGCTAACTGCTTTTCTAGCAGCAATTGCTCCGATATAGTTGTTGGGATTTTCAAAGTTGTTGGAAAATAATTTTGATTTATTCTAAATTTGGGGTGATTCGTTTTATCCTCTGATTTCCCATGATATTCTAGTCCCACATTGTGTGGAAAGAAAAAAGTGGAAAGTTATATACATACAGGAAATGTTTTTCTTTAGCGGGTTTCTCCTGACAAAGGATGTCGATGGTGGTACCATGCTACTGCATGACACATTTCCGCATGGTTTAAGTGCAAAAACACATTGGTGGCTGGGAGGCAAAAGCAGATTATTTGTGTCACTTCTTGATAGAAGTTTCACGACATTGAGTTGTGTTCCATAATTGTCCCATTTGGTGGAAAAAGAAGACCTGGAGTGAGTGTGATGAAGGATCTGAAAAGACACGAGTTAGTGATTGTGAGAGACTTTTACAGTAACATGGTTGAGAATTAATCAGCCACTGATGATTTTGACATTAGCCTAGTCGAAGGGCTGCATTCAAAAAAAAAAAAATTTCATCCAATTTCACTTCTCTTAAATATGACATTATGTGATATAGTGACTGAAACTCTTCCTTTCCATCTTTAAACATGGAGCTGTGTGGAAGAATAACAATTTTACGGTGAAAAAATCATTGCATGAGTCAGTGCTATAGTTGCCAAGTATCCTTCTTGATTGAATGTCTATGCATTGTAGTGGCAGCTGGAAGCTTCTATAATATCATGCATGCGTTCCTTCAGTTAGCTGTAATTTTAAGTCTTGTAATTGTTAATTTCTCATACCCTGGTCAGGAATTTTCTTTAACAGTGGTGATTAACATTGCAAATTGTTTATTGTTAACTGTTATTATCAGTAGCTTTCTGTCATGCCCTGCTTTCTAAAAAATGTTACAGCGGAGACGCGACGAGAGTTGGCGACGTATGTACACGAGGAGAAAGCCCCACGTATACACGCTAAGTCTAAAGTTACCTGAGAAAGCTATATAAATCATCTACGAAGGCAATATAATTACTGTAATAATACATATAAATTCTCACAGATGATGATATTATTCTATGAATAAATCAAATAGAACAATATGGAGTCCAAGTTCTAGAGAATCAATTAAATCAATAGAATAAAAAGGAAGAAGTGAACTATACCAAATAATCTGGGTGATCAAGCAAAAGAGACTCCGTACTCCTCAGATACACACGATCTCCTCAGATACCTGATCAGTAAAATAAATACCCATATACCTGAATGTGTAAATTTAGGGGAGTCAGAAAACTCTCAATGAGTGTGTAAATGAGGAAAGGCGCATGTGTATATTACGTGTGAGCATACCATGATATCACTATAAGAAAATACTAGATAAAAATAACATGAATAAAACTGTAATAAGATGAGAGTATAATATGATGTACTATCAATCAACATATCTCTAGTATTACGATAGCATCAACACATAGTTTAAAGAGTAATGAAATCAGTCTGTTATACAATCATATGTCAGGTGTCAATCATAGCATATATGTATATAACATGGTAGCATACATCAAACATGGCGTATTATGTCGGTCAGTTGTTATTAATTATGTCAGTGAACACCAATTGTCACATGAAGTAAATATATCTCATACCACGCCTACTACACATGTCAATCGGGGTCCTATGTTATTGAAACTGATCAGTTGGAGACATTATCTGTCTATATTTTAAATGGGTCTCGTACATACTCGAGACCACGGCCTAGACTCCTGGCGTTGAACCAGGCCCTACCGATAACAGGTCAGGTAACATGTATAATATCTATAAACAGGAACATGAATATGATGGAGTGTCAGTCACCATACGGGAATCCTGCAGCGGTGGAACCCTCTTTCGGCTGCCTAATGTATATTCTAGGTCTACCCAAAATACAAACGTATACTCTATCAATTTCTCCAGTCCCGATGTAAGTTGTTTAAGGACCATGTTATTTATATTATTAAGATTAATTAAAGTACATGTTATCTAGATCACTAGGATAACTCGATGATTGGTAACAATATCAACATTAACAATATCAACAATGTAGTCAGGATATCGATATAACATGATATCAGCAAACAGGATAAGCATGATGATGTTGTTACTGTATAACAATATTTTTCTCACGACTTTAGTAGCATGGATAATATATTTATGAGGTAAATGGCATGCACTATGAGTCAAGTTTTCCAAGTGATATCATGATGTTAGAACCAACAATAATATGGAGACACGATCAGAATAATTTTAAGACAAGATTTTCAAAACAATATAATTTCTCTAGGCTTTGAATTTATTTGTTTGATTTTCAATCTGCATGATTTATTTGAAGAGACAGTAGATAATTAAATGAACGAAATGATTACATAATAATCACAAATAGCAGAATTCATTTAAAGAGGGTAAAACACTCAATACAAACTAAATAACAATGAATTCGTGCATAAAATACACTCACACGAAATGATAATAATACAATATACATTAAGGTAAATAAACAAAATGAACACTCACGACAGACTATAACGGTAAAATGCCCAATAAATAAATACAATAACATCATAACAAAAATACTCACATGAAATAACGCGGATCCGAGTCTGAATTATCATCGGTCTGCACTGCACGAACTGGTCCAGATCTCCGAGTCGTCTTGCGTGTCGGGTCTTCGGATCTCCTAACATATGGATACTCTGCGAACACGAATTCGAATCTTTGGTTACAGGGTTCGAATATGGAATATTCGATCGGTTCGTATAACTGCATCACACAAACATACACACATAGAGTGAGAGACTGAGAGATATAGGGGGAGAGAGATACAGACACACACCCATACATACACGGAGGGAGGGGGTGCTCACGAACTTACCGACACAACACATGTACAACACACACATACACACACTTACGCACGCACGCCTCAGCACACACGCGTACACACTCACACGTTCACCACGCACCTATACTATTAGAGAGAAGGGAAATAGTGCACACACATGCACAGAGAGAGAGAGTTATTGAGAGGGGGAGAAGGAAAGAACTCACGCGGCGCAGATCAGAGAGGAGGCTGGGGAGATGATACAAGAGCTGTTGGGTTCTACGAGGCCGGTGGCTAGGTGGTTAATCACACACGGAGGCGCTCGCATAAGGCATTGCAGTAGGTTGGGTTCGGGGGGTGAAAGTGACATGAGTTGGAGGAGAATGATATGGGGGAGGCTGAAGGCATGGCATGGGTGGTGGTGGTGATGGTGATCACGACAGAGGCGAGCGGGAGAATGGAGAGGAGCAACGAAGGGGAGTGGGGGAGGGGGTGAGGGCGACTCTGAGGCGGCACGACGGTGGAGTTGCTGATGGGTGGCCGTTGGTGGCGTGCGGCGAGGGAAGCAACATGGCGGCGTGCGGGTGGTGCAGGCCACAATCTGGCGTGACAAGGGAGGTGGTGACGACAGCGTGTGTGGATGGAGGTTGCATGGATTTGTGGGCAGCGCTACGACGACTGTGCTCTGACACGCGAGTAAGAAGAAGATGAGATGATGGTGATGACGTGTGGAGGCGCTGTTCGCGGGTTACCGTCAGTGGTGGATGCATGGAGAAGAAGACAGGGAGGAGTTGATGGGTTCGGTGGTGACGTATGCAGTGGTGGGTGATGGCTGTGTGCGGTGCGGTGATAGTAGAGATGGGGAAGGGATGCATGGTGGTTGGTTTGCGTGATGCTCGACATGGGCTCGTGGATGGTCGATCTCTCACCAGAGATGGGGACAGCCAGGGGAGGATATGGGGAAGACACGGTCCATGGCGTGGGAAGGAGGATGCTGCCAGTGGAGGTGCGAGGTCACGACGGAGGTGCTCGCGACGGTGGTAGGGATCATTGTTTGTGTGTGGGAGTAGAAGAAGAGATCGACGTTAGGTGGTGGCCATGGCGTTGGGCAGCGCGTGGATGAGGGTGTGGAGGAGATGAAGAGGGGCTGATGGTGTCGTGCTCCATTGGAGAAGTTGGGGAAGGTTGGGTGCGAGCACGACGAAGGTGGGCGGTGTAGCATGGTCGTGGGCTACAGGTGAATGAAGAGAAGGGGGAAAGTTGGCGGCGGCTAGTGATGTGTTGGTGTTAGGGTTTTTGGTAGGGTGAGTGGGATGAAGGAGGAAGAAAGGATTATACAGAGAGTGGCTTTGGGTTGTGGGCTTTGGTTGATGGGCATGGCCTTAGCTGGTTGGGCTACCATGAAAATATAAGACAAAATAAAGAGTTGGTTGTTGGGCTCAATAAGCTGGGCTAAACAAAATGAGAAGAATAAGAAAAAGAATATGGGTTTAGTTTAAAAGAGGAAATGAAATGGAAATAAAATAATAACAACAACAACAACAATAATAACAACAATAAAATCACAATGGTTAATGGTAATAGTAATTAATAGAATTAGTAATAATATCAGAAGGTAAATAATAGTTAATACAATATATATATATATATATATATATATAATATATATATATATATATATATTATTATATATAATATATATATAGACACACACGCACTAGAATTCAACTATATATTATTAAATCATGTATTCCAAAAAAAATAGGGATATTACACTTTCAGTTGTTAGTGTTGGGGTGACCTGACAAAATGCATAGAGCAAAACTACATATGTTGATGGATATTAATAGGCCTTCTGCATTAGATCTAGATGTGGATACTTTTGTTTCATAACTAATTTACTACATATGAAAACTTGCATGAGCCTCCTGCATGCTTGCTTCTGTCATCTTCGCAATGTTATTGTCTTATTTCCCCTTGTGTTAAAACATAGTATTTCTTAAGATCAAAATTTTATTGATCTGATGCAGGAATGTCCACTGGGAACATTTAATGCTAAGCTTCAGGATCGGATCGCTCTCTTTGTTATAAATGTCCCACTTATGAGCTTCCTCATCGTGCTGTGTATATTACTGTCCGAGGTGTTTATTTCCTCAATTCTTATTCTTTGAACATCATGAGCTTAGTATGTGAATACCACTGTTGATGTGTTTCATATTTTAACTGCGGATGTTTACCACATTAATTCCATATTAATTTTGAGTTTTAAATTTTTGATAACTAATTTAGTTTAGACTATTCATCGTTATGTGTTTACTTGACTAAAGGATTGTTCATGTGTGATGTTTCATTGATCTGATCATTCGTTTTTTCTATTAACAGGAGGTGTATCTGAGACCCCTTGTCCGTACAAGTGTATATCTGAAAGGTATCGCATGCCACATTGTTATACAGCTATCGAGGAGTTGGTTTTCACTTTTGGTGGGCCATGGCCTTTTGGTCTTCTTCTCTCAAGTCTTCTTGTCTTGCTAGCTTTAGTTTTGAGTGTTGCGCGCGTGAAATTTGTTGGTATGGACGAATTGCTGGGCCCTGCTCCCACACAACATGGGACGCAAATTGATCACTCATTCCCCTTTCTGGAGTCACTGAATGAGGTGTTGTGATGTATCTTTTTCTTCTCAGAGGACTGGTGTGAAAAATGATCTTTGCATGTGTGGATTATAGTTTTAAGATTTGTTCTCCCACATACAGGTTATGGAAACAAATAGGGTTGAGGAGTCCCAGAGCCATGTGCATAGAATGTTCTTTATGGGACCAAATACATTCAGCGAACCTTGGCATCTTCCACATTCTCCCCCGGAGCAAATAATAGAGATTGTGTAAGTGGTGTCTCCTTCATTTAAGCTCATGTTTTCCAAAACCTTGTAAAATTGGGCACTCAGGGTGCAGAGTTTAATGATCTACCTTCAATCATTTATTAGTTATAGAGATGTAGGCTTCTGTAAATCTATTTGTAGGTTTCTGTAATGCATTACTCATGGCAGATACGAGGATGCTTTTAATAGATTTGTTGATGAGGTCAATGCACTTGCTGCTTACCAATGGTGGGAGGGTTCAATATACAGCATTCTGTGTATAGTTGCATATCCGCTTGGTTGGTCATGGCAGCAATGGCGTAGAAGAAAGAAGTTGCAACGTCTACGTGAGTTTGTGCGGTCAGAGTATGATCATTCATGCTTGCGTTCTTGTCGTTCACGTGCTCTCTATGAAGGGCTTAAGGTTTACTCTTATGTCAACTTCAAGAATAATTTATGTTGCCATTTCCCCCCCTTTCTATTGGCTTTCTAAATTGTGTTGGAAGTATATGCTAGATTGAATAACTTAATACAAATCTTTAATTTCATTTGATGTTGGATTGTAATATCAGGAACTTGTTATGTTGCTTTATGCAGACACTGTTGTCTGCTCATATACACTCTACCAATTTTATTTTGTGTACTCATGTGCTGTTGTAATTGTCTTGTCTCTCATTAAGTTTTAAACTTGACTTGTGCTCTTGGTAATAATGGTATTTAACAACTGAAATGCTGGATTGGAACTGTAGGAACTGCATAGCAATTTTACTTCCCAACGGACATGGTATATAACAAATTTAGGAGGTTTTTCTTTATTTATTTATTTTAATGGAGTGGCTAATTAGTTGGATTTGAGCTTCTTAGGTTGACTGATTGTGTTAATACATGAAATGGATGACAGTAGAAATTGATTAGTATAACCATGTTTGCTAGTAGTGCTTTATATGATAAGCTATGTTTTCTATGGTTAATTTTATAGATGAATTGAAAATTTTCTACACATGAACTTTTTATAGTCATTTTAGATTCTCTTCTTTGGCAGCATAATACCAATATTAGAAAATAAGGAGGCTTTCTATACCAACCTTATGGTGTGTATTAATGTTTCCTTTGTGAAAAACAAGTCAAAATGAGTTAACGACGCTGATGGATGGCTGCATGTACACAATTGCACATGTCTTGCATTTCTTAATATCTGATATCAAGATATTTGTATTTCTTTTCTAATAACTTGTCTGCTTCATATCCCAGTTTCTGATTTATACCCAACAACGCTTCCTTGTTCAGCATATTACTTTGATTTCCATTCAGGTGGCTGCAACCCCAGATTTAATGCTTGCATATGTTGATTTTTATCTTGGTGGAGATGAAAAAAGACCGGAAACTCCTCGTCTTTATCAAAGATTTCCAATGTGTTTAATCTTTGGAGGTGATGGAAGCTACATGGCTCCTTTTTCATTACAAACTGACAATGTCCTCACTAGTCTGATGAGCCAGGTTTGTTTTCTAAGCGCACGATTAATTTCATTCTCTAAAGACCTCTCAGGACTGTTTTGTCTTATAATGTCTTCGCCAAAGCACGATTAATTTCATTCTCTAAAGACCTCAGGACTGTTTTTTTCTTATGATGTCTTCTCCAACCATTGCAGTCTGTTCCCCCAACTATATGGTATCGTCTGGTGGCAGGATTGAATGCTCATCTGCGCCTTGTTCGTCGTGGATGCCTCAGATTAACATTTTTTCCTGTTCTTAACTGGCTTCAAAGTCATGCAAATCCTGCTCTGAGATTTCATGGTGTATGCGTTAATCTTGCTTGGTTTCAGGCTACTGCTTTTGGCTATTGCCAATTTGGACTTGTGGTATCCACTGTGCAAAAAGAACCTGTAGCTACAACAGTTGATGGTGCTAGGACTTTAATAGATGTCGAACAGCTTTCCCAGTAATTTCTTCTGAACTTTTTGTTTTTTGAATATTTTTCTCATGATAAAAGTTTTTTCTTGTAGAAGGTGGTTGTATAAAATGCCAATTCATTTCGTCCAGCAATTACTAATACCATCATTTGTACTCTACAGAGTGTATCAGACACATAGAGATAGTCAACCATGCTTGGAAAATAAGGAAGCTGTTTTGCTTAAAAAGATTAGTGGATGTGTTTTAGATAGTTACAGTCTGCGCATGCTTGAAGACAGGAAAGATATTTTGTCCCCATTCTCACTCATAGTCCACAATTCTAAACCTGTTGGCCATCAGGTTATTTCTAATACATGACTATCTGTTTTTTACAGTACTTTTTAAATTAACACTTTATTTAAATTGTAGTAGTTAATGTTAATTTATTCATGTTCCTACTTGTACTGTTTGTGATTCTATTCTCTTTTCTGATTGCAGGATCTTGTTGGTTTGGTTATCTCCATATTGCTTTTGGGAGATTTTAGTTTAGTATTGCTTACTTTGCTCCAGTTATATTCCTTTTCTTTGGCAGACGTCTTCTTAGTTTTGTTTATTCTCCCATTGGGTCTACTTTCACCATTTCCTGCTGGAATCAATGCTCTTTTTAGCCATGGACCTCGAAGATCAGCAGGTCTTGCACGTGTATATGCTTTGTGGAACACAACTTCCTTGATAAATGTTGTAAGTGGTTATTTATCCTCCATAGCTGGTAATGGACCAGCTAGATGTTTTCCTGGCGTTCATCCAATAAATTATTTCTCTTCTTTTTTTACTTCCATCTGTTGCCTGTTCCTATTAAATAGAAGCATGGACATTGGATGCAAAAAATGAATAGACATGGTGAAGGGGAAATTCTTCGAAGCACAGGACACCGTGGAGCATGATAATATTTTTGTTTTATAATATGACCTAATGAAAGAAGTACAAATTTATACATAGAAATGCTCACACATGCAAGCTCACCACATATATTTTCAGTCCTAAGATAAAATATAATATTCACGTGTGCTACAAACGTGTAATACATTTTATGACCTTGTATGGGCAATATGCTTTGGCTTTATATATTTGCAGAGAATTGTGTAATGACCCTACTTCATAGTGAAACATATTTTCATTTTATCATTGTTTTGTATACACAACGTTTATATTTTTTTCCACTATAATCTTTACTCTATATATGAAAGTAAGATAGACTTGTGTAGCTCCGGAAAGATTCGAGCCCGAATCCTTCCCACTCAAATACAACCATACATCATCTGAATACAAGATCAATTCCATTGAAGTTGATATATATTATTTCAAGTATCTATAAACCAAAAATCAAGGATTTTAAATACTTTTTGCCCATGCATCTAGTAAGGAAAAAACAGACGACCTAAATAGTGAGTTGGTTAGTTTAATGGTGTAGAATATTTGAAACCTAACCAAAATTAGTTTGTCGGGGTTTTTAAATGTTTAGATCATGATCAAATGGCCGGATCGAGAATTTGTATGTCTAAAGACATAGGTCTAACCAACTCACTACTTTCGGCCGTCCGATGGATGAGCAAAAAGTATTCAAAGCACTTGAATTTTGATTTTTAGTTACTTTAAATAATATAATTCAACTTCAATGAAGTTGATATTGTATTTGAATGTCAGATGGTGGTATTTGAGTGGGAAAGATTCGAGCTCGAATCCTTCCGGAACTACAGACTAATCAGTATAGATGGATGTGGAAGAACTGCTTGAAAAACATTGAAAATGGTTAAGAAAGTGCCCAGAATAAAAAACTATATTATATATTATAACGCTCAGGACATATTTAAGTAGTGACCGACATGTGTCGGGATAGGTTCAAAAAGTGTGTGTCGAAGAGGAGTCTGCTATGGACACAACATCATGGTAGAAGTGTTAGTTCTGTATATAACTAACATACAGTTTTCACCATCAGGATTCTTAGATTCACGTTATTGCTTATTCTTCCTCCTAGAGTGGGTTGTAGGGTATTTTATTTATTAATTAAATTCATATCATAACCAAACTTAGGGCCATGAATAGGTTGGAGCCAACAAAAGAACCTATGCTGGCCATGTTTGCACTTTTTGGTAGGCATGAAGAATAGGTACTTTCAAGTCATGATGATGTTGTACACATATCAGATAACATTTTTTTCTCATGCCATTACTGTTCGCATGTATTATTTTAGAAGTAGTTGTGTTTATTAGTGTCGTGTCCATGTTGGCGTGTGATCGCTTTAAAACGGTCGTTAAATTTGCAAAATAATACAAACTTGAATTAAATCTAACTACTAATATTGAGTATAGCAGTAAGACCAAGTCGAATTTACAGAGAGTTTTGTGTTGGATTTCTAATCAAAGATTGTTGAAGAAAACAATTGATTGTTTTAATCTTTTCTAAATTATCAATTAACTAAATTAAATTAAACAAAACTAAACTCAGCAAATATCAAATACTTGGGAGATATCAATTTCAATCTATTCTTGGATTTTTAATCAACCTAAGTCTATGGCTTGAAATCATGGAATTGCATAGAGTTATCTCTCACTTAGGCATAATCTATCTATTTGTCATGCTAAAAGCACCAATAAGTATAGATTATCTCGATGATAATGAAAATAATATTAGTTACTATCTCAGATCATGTCCTAGGCATAACCTATCTCGGTTCAATTATCAAACACTAAAATAATAACAAAAGTATAATTTCAATCATCTAAAAATTACAGTAATTACAACCATAGACTAAGTTTCATAACCCAAGAATTTTTTTTGCTCACACACCCTGTTTTAACTATTGATCGAGTTGACCGAGATATCGGCCGATATCTTATTTTTACCTGCTATCGATACGATATAGGAAAATTGTTCGCTCATATAGTTTGCAATAAAAAAAGGACAAATTTGAAATATCGGCCGATATATCGCCTGATTCGAGTAAAATAAATCGCCAGAGATATTGCCCGATATGAAATAACTTATTTATTGCGTAACTGCGTGCAAATGTAAATTGTCTCTCTATCGTTTTTACATGAATATTACACCATTTTTTATTCGGTAAAAGATATCTATGATATTAAACCAACTTTTAGTTATCAAAATTTCATTACATATCGGGACCGATCTGAACGCTCGAAATGCGCGCGTATCTCTGATATCTCTCCTAATATTTGATATCTAATATGAAAACCCCCATCCGATACGATCTCGATATCTGATATATATAGAACATTGCTCACACATAATTTTTGCAATATTTATAAATGAATCAATTAATTTCATTGCAAAAAAATAGTATTCAATACAACCTTTTAACTAAAATGAGACAAGAATAAAGAGATACATAGAGTGAGAAAAAAAGATCTTTAGTCTCTAAACCGCGCTCTCTTTTTCAGCTGATCTCTGCAAAGCTCTCCTTCTCTGGCTCACTAATTTCTGTATGATGCCCAACTCCCTCTTAATTTCAACCTCTGCTATCTTTTTATAAAGCTGAACTCTATTTCCTTCATCCTATCATGTTGAGGGTTTTAAAATTCAAAAGAGTTCCTTCGAATTTAATCCTGATCGTGAATCTACCACTAATTTGAGTCAAAGGGGAGATCGGCTCAACCTAGAACCAAGTGAATGGATCAGTTGTTAGGATTTATTGTTGTCTCTTTACCTCACTAATTTTCTGGTAAAATCTTCTCTTTTTCTGTTACTAGATATCAGCCAAACTTGTGGTGGTTGTTGAGTGGTTGGGATTTGAGATTTGATTTTGATTTTTGCTTGCTTGCTGTTAAGGTTTGTTGCTTTATTCTGACTTGCTTGCTGAATTGATTCAAAGCACTCCTGATTTCTGTAAAAAAAGTAAAAATTATAATTAGTGAATATAGATCATAAATTACTATATCATTGTTTCTCTCACATAATTTATTTCATAAAATCACTCAATAAAGCTATTAAATAATAGAAAATATTAGATCTATTAAATACTCCCAAACCAATCTTTGTCCTCAAGCAAACTCTCTTTTTTAAATATAACTGTCATTTTTATAGGGAACACGATTGCATTGAGCATATGTAACAAGTCTTTATACCTCTAAGTTACCTTGAAGGGCGAGTTATAGTCTCGTGAGGGTTTACAATGATGCTACCAACAAATATCAGATTGTGTCATTTGTTTGACATGCACAATTTGCAAATTAAATTTGTATGAATCATATCACCCTACATAAATGTTAGTATAAAACATAGAATCACCCGGCATGAATTTTTTGAAGTCTAGTATTTTCCAATTTTTAGAAGATTAAAATAAAATTAAATCTACTGACTTATGGCACTTTAATTCAATCATTTCATGCACATCATTCATAGTTAAGAGATTCTAATCAAACTCAATCTTACAATATTCAAGATCTTTGTTTTTAAATTGCACATTGACTTAGTGGTTACTTCAATTCAAGCATTGTCTTTTTTTTAAACTATTATTCCTTGATTCAAAGTATCATACTTTTATGCACCGGTAACTCCCATTTTAACCAACGG
The DNA here is from genome assembly GCA_038442645.1 of Agave tequilana. NCBI lineage: Eukaryota > Viridiplantae > Streptophyta > Magnoliopsida > Asparagales > Asparagaceae > Agave > Agave tequilana. The sequence goes on from JAVJIF010033761.1 coordinate 17,347, forward strand.
TTTTCCTATATTAGAGGCCAAGATTATCACCACTATTAGAACCGTGAGGACTTTAAATTCAAAATGACACTTGCTTGGCGTGGTGAAAATAAGAGAATATCCACACGCATTTGCTTCTTATGGTCTTGAACTCAAGTTTTTTTTTCTTTTTTTCCTTTCAGAACTTTGCTTTTCATATCACAATCTTCTTATCAAATACAATTAATCACACAAATTCTTCAAACTCACATATTCTTAAGAAAGAATTAAAATAATCTCTCCTAACTATAATAGTGAAGCAATAGAAAAAATAGAATATAAATGGAAAATAGACTCTTTTCTAATTTACAAGGTTATACTTTATTCAAATATTCTCCTCACGCTTTTCTAGTTTATACTCGATTTGCACAAGATAATATTCAAAACATAAAGAATAATCTGTAAATTGACATATTCTGGCATTATTTCAAAAATTCTAAAATTCTACTCATACCCCCTAACCTAATTCAAACATTGTCTTTAATGAAGGAAAGGAGAGTGGATTAAGTATACCAGACTTGCAACACAAGCGATAAGAAGTGTTGATATGTTCCCTCAAATCTGAAATGAACATACATGTAGACTCGCAATAACACATATGTTAGCTCAAAACTTTAACATATTCAACAAATTGAATTGCCTCCCAATAAGCGCTAAATTTAATGTCTTCAGTCAGACATGATCTTGCTCACTGTAAATTTAAGGTCTCAATCATCTGCCCGTCAATAATATTTTTCACAAAATATTTTAGTTTTTGTTCATTCACTTTAAAAGTGTTCCCATTGTTGGATTTTGAATTTCTATGACCTCGTGAGGAAACACTTTGGTGACTATGAATGGTCCATCCCACATAGAACAAAGCGTACTCAGAAACATTTGTAACTTGGCATTAAATAACCACTTTCTGGTTGGAAAAGATTTTTCGATTGATGTGTCAAAGGTCTTTCGGGGTGGGAGCTTAGAGATCAACTCCTTTATACCTCTCTTAGAAACAACATGACCCAGCATGATCCTCTTACGAACCATGAAATAGCTCTTCTCCCAACTTAAAACTAGTTTTGTCTCCATGTAATATTTCAACACTTTCTCTAACTTATGAAGGCCATCATCAAAAGATGAACTAAACACAGAACAGTCATCCATGAAGACTTCAAGAAAATCACCTATCATGTCAGAAAAGATAGACATCATACACTGCTAAAAGGTAGTGGGTGCATTACAAAGACAACGACATTCTTTGAAAAGGTGAAGGTATCGTAGGGACACGTAAAGGTGGTTTTCTCTTGGTCTTCAGGATATAGGAGCACTTAGTTGTATATGTAATAACCATCCAGAAAACAAAAAAAAAAAATCTTTTTCCTGCTAATTTCTCTAAGATTTGATCAATAAAGGAAAGAGGAAAGTGGTCCTTTTGAGTCACTGCATTCAGTTTTCCTATAGTCAATACAAATTCGCCATCTTGTGGGGGTGAGATTTGAGATCAACTCACCTTGATCATTTCGCACGACCGTGAGTCTAGAATTCTTTGGAACAATTTATGTTGGACTCACGCATTAACTATCAGAAATTGGGTATATGATACCCGCATACAGCCACTTGACTAGTTCTATTTTCACCACCTCTCTCATGTTGAGGTTCAATCTCCTCTGAAGGTTTTCACCTAGAGGGGGGTGAATAGGTGAAGGCTAATCTAATGGTCACTTAATGGTGAATTATGCAAATAATGCGGAAGCTATAACTAATTATGACCAAATTAAACTTTTACACTAAACACTATGTATAAACACAAGAGTGCTGCCGAATTCCCGTGAAGGGCTCTGGACAAACTCCTCTAGATTCCCCTTGAATGGGTTGAGGTGTCGTGTTGGCTCTCTTGATTGAATACAAGTGTTAGCAAAGAATCCCATGCAAGTATATCAACTAAGCACAAATGAATATATCAAGCATATAAAGATAGACAATAATTGAATGAATGCAAGATATAAACAAGAGACAAAAGAGAGAGAGAGAGAGAGAGAGAGAGAGTGAGCAATCGCAAACACAAGGGATTTGTTTCGAGGTTCGAGCACACTTGCTCTACATCCCCGCCTTCGACACACGAAGGATTTCCACTATGCAAGATCCCACTGGATCTCTCCTCGGTGCCGCACACACCTACAAGCCCTCGGACTCTCTAGTCCCGTACACACCGCAAGCCCACCGGCTCGCCGAGGCCGCACCTCAATCACGGAGTTCGCACCCGAACCCGAAAACACCAAGTCCTCACTAGGACCCAAACAATCACGAGCACACTTGCCCGTCTCCTCAAAGAACAAAGTAGAACTTTGGTGATCACAACTCTTGATCACCTAAAATCCTCTCACAATAACACTCTCTATAGGGTAGATAGATCAATGGATGCTCAAGTATTGATGTGAGAAAACAAGGATGTGAAAGGTGGAGGAAAACTCAAAGACTTTCTTTTTAGACACTCTTGATAAAACTTCCCTTTAGATAGGAAATATTTGCTCTATTTTGTGGAGAAAACCCTTTTAAAAAACTGGGAAAAACTGGCTCTAAGAGACTCCAAAATCTTGTATCAAAACAATGACAAAACCCCCAATTTATAGGCTGCCAGAAAACTAGCTGTTGGGGTCTGTCAGAGCGGCCGGTCGACCGGTGCGGTCGACCGCCAACGGTCAGATTTCTGACCGTTGGAGCCACGGTCGACCGCCTGGGTCGACCGACCCACTGGAGCTGAGAGTCTAACTCTCTGTCGGTCGACCGGTGCGGTCGGCCGAACTTTCCAGAGAGCTCTGCTCTCTGGAGCGGTCGACCGGCACGGTCGGCCGTCCTCCAGTACACAAAGGCGTGCACGTTTGTGCACGTCGGTCGATCGGTCCGGTCGGCCGACTCCTGTATTAGTCGACTATTAAAGGTCACTAGTCGACTTATACGAAGCCTGAAACAATTTTCTGGGATTTAAAACTTGGTCTTTTTGGCTTAAATAAAATCCCATAAAATACATAAAAATTTACAAAATAGTTTAACCAATATACTTTGATATACAAACATGCTTGCACAAAATCAAGGCATGTTATAAAAGATTGGACTTTTTGTAACTTGAAAATATTTGGCTCATGATAAAAACTGTATTTTCCAAAACATGTTTTCTAAACTTTGTTTTTCCAAAACATCTTCAAATAAAAAACTAGATAATTTGAGCTCATTAAAGCATAGTGTGTATGGATATGATCCACTACACAAATAAGATGAAATATCTAAGTTTTTGACATTAAGCTCTAAATAAGGTTTTGGTTGAAAGATAAGTATATGAGAAACACCAAAAACCAAAGTTATATGTTTTAACTAAAACGATATTTTTCAAAATGAAAAGTCTTTTTTTAAAACTAAAATTCTTTTGTAAAACAAAACTAAATCAAGAGTGTGTGTGTGTATATGTACTTGAGCAATCCACCAACTACTCTATCCTTTACATTTTTAACTAAACAAAAACAAAATCTTATACCTAGACACAAGTCTTCATCTTCTTGAAGTCTTCACTTGAAGGCTTCTCATCTTCTTGACTTGGTCCAAGCTTGATCCAAAAGCTCCTTGGATCACACCGTGCTAGCTCCAAATCTTGACATTTTATCCTTTGTTGAGCTATGCACCTACTAAGATCTTGATAATGAATCTATCACTAATTGAACACAAGATCATTAGTAAACATAACTTCATGAGTTTTGTCATCATCAAAACTAGGGTGATAGGTCTTTGGGCCAACAATATCCCCCTTTTTGATGATGACAAAACTCATGAGGTTATATATGCATGGATTAAAGTAAAGCTTCAAAGAAGCTCCCCCTTAACTCATGCATACAAAATAAATAATAGATATGGCAATGAGGCACATGAATATGTATGCAAGTATGGAGATAAAACATGCAACAAGCATAAATCAAAATCTTTTTCTCCTATTTGCAATACAAAACATATATGCATAAATAACAAGGAAGACAAATACTTCTCCCCCTTAAGCAATGAAAACATGCATATAAACTCAAATACTTCTCCCCCTTTTTGTCAATCATCAACAAAGGGTTCAAAGTAAAAATAAATCAAACAAATTTTTCTCCCCCTTTTTGTCATAAACAAAGAGATCAATAAGGGGTAAAATCAAACATAGCAACAAAATGTTCTTTTTTTTTTAATTTTTCTTAAACAAAATTTTGAAAGGTATCAGAGCTTTTGTAAAACAAACAAATTTTAAGATACCAAATTGAAAGTAATCATTTTTGTAAATCATATTGATACCAATTGGAATTTAACAAATATGAAGTTGAAGCATATTGATATCAATGGAAAACATAATGATTCAAAATTTTTATTTTTCATCATAAACTTTGTGCTTTTAAACATATGAATCAATTGAAAGTTAAGCACATGAAAATCATATATATGTATGAAAAATGAGTATACCAAGTGAAATTGATACATACATATATAAGAAACAAAATATGAGTATATACAAAATAAGTTCATATTGATACCAATTGAAACGATTCAATGATACCAATTGACATAACAATAAGATCAAATGTATATCTCATAACCTACCACCTTACATATGCACAAGGTAAAAGATTTTCAATGAAGCATACAAGGCATAATCGCCCATCCATCCTCCCATTGATGGTAGGGTTTTCAAAAATAGATTTGAAAATATTTTAGCATTGAAAATCACTACCAAATGAAGAACAATTAACTAGTTAAAATAATTTTTGAAAAACTAGTTAAAGATCCTTCAAAAACATGAAGTCAAAGCATATATATTTCATGAATCATACCAAATACAAGAATTGACACTCGATCTATGAAGCTCAAAAATATGTTCATGAATCAAAGTCATGACAAAATAAATAAAGTGTGAGTGTTCAAAAGTCATGTAAGTAGCATTTTCATGAAAATAGACATTGAAGCACAAAACGATCATAAGTCACATTAAAAAAAAATCAAAAATTTTTTTTATCATTAAAACACTAATCTTCATGGTATATGTATGATTTATCCAATCCTAACAATACACATACATATCCCAAACATAAAAGAGTGCATGAAGGCAAGAGACTCACGGGTATACATGTATATTTATTAGATTTGAATAAAAGATACATATACATGAAGTAAAACATAAAAATTGGCAAAACATGTATAAATGAAAGAATCATCAAAACTAGCCTATACATGTGCATAAAGTGAGTACAAGTGAACAATGATGTGCAAACGTATATGAATCAAATGTGGCTCACTACTTGTACATGTATAAATCCAAGTTTTGATAAAATCTACATTTAAACTAGTTCATACCACATGAAGCACAAAAATACATGAAACTAAACATGAACATGCTATATGATTTCACAAATGAATAAGCATGTACAAAAATAAAATGGGAGTTTAGAGATTGTTACCAACTCCAAAGCTCCAAACATGGTGGTTGACCCACCAAAACTCCTTGATAGCGATGCATCTATATATGTGTCCATCAAGTCCAAGTGCATCCATCATCAAGGCACCAAGTCTCTCACGTCTTGAGAGATCCCTCACCTACATCAAAAACAAAAGGTGGGGACTTTGGTACCCATATTTTCTTGGGTCCTTGGGGGTTAGTCTTGTTGTAAGGCACCCAAACATTTTTATTAGCAAAATTAAAATGATGCAATTTGTCAAAACAAAATTTTGCTAAATGGCCTTTGCGGCCACAATGTGTACAAGTGTACACCTTAGTATGTTTATGTGTAGGATTGTGATCATGTTGTGCAACATAAGCAAATGCATGATGTGAATGTGCATGAACATGGGGAACTTGTCTCTTTTGAAACAAGGATTCCAATTTCTTATGATTAAATGCACAATTACTCAAAGTTGAGCTCAAACAATTAATCCTATTTTTCAAAACATTTACTTCATTTTGATCAATAGAAGTGGTGGCATGTAAAGCATGATCAAAAGCCTTTTTCTTAGAAACCTTTTCTTTTCTTTTTCATTTTCAAAAATTTTTCCTCTTAAAATATTATTTTCTTGAAAAACAACTTCTTTTTGTTTTCCACCAAAATAATTTCATTTTTCAATTAGTGTTTACTTCACATAAATCATTCAATTTGGACATAAGGGAAACATTTTCATTTTTCAAAACATTATTTTCTTTTTCTAAACATGCATGTTACTTCTAAATGAGTCATGTTCTTTATGCATGCAAGCAATGTTCTTTTTCAAATTTTTATTTTCTTTCTTAAGCATGTCATATTTTTCAAGAATTGTTTGACAAAATGAAGTGAGCTCATTATATGACATGTCCTCATCATCATCGGATTCGGAGTTTACCTCAAGGGGGTTATCCCCTTGGACCATATAGCACTTGTTGGAGGTGTCGCTTCCAACATACGAATCGCTCCCCGCATAGTATTGATCATTTTCGCCGAGGGAGGTGAGGGTATTCCATACTACAAAAGCCGAATCAAAGTTAGAAACTCTAGATAAATAAACATCATCTAGGGTAGACTTTAAAGCATTAAAGGCTTTTGAGTTAGCCTCAAATTCTTACCATCTAAACAATATGCATTATTAGTAGTGGCAAGATAAACATGAATGCCTAGGGCCTTGAGGTACAAAGACATCTTAACCTTCCAAATTTGGATGTTAAGAATGTTAAAGGTGGGTGGTGATATGAAGTCCATGGTGTGTGTACAAATAAAGTGATTAGCTAAAAACGAGGATCTTTAACTCTAGGTTGTTAGACCCAAATCAGAGTACCAAGCTCTGATACCAATTGAAGGTTTCACCTAGAGGGGGGGTGAATAGGTGAAGGCTAATCTAATGGTCACTTAATGGTGAATTATGCAAATAATGCGGAAGATATAACTAATTATGACCAAATTAAACTTTTACACTAAACACTATGTATAACACAAGAGTGTTGCCAAATTCCCCGTGAAGGGCTCTGGACAAACTCCTCTAGATTCCCCTTGAATGGGTTGAGGTGCCGCGTTGGCTCTCTTGATTGAATACAAGTGTTAGCAAAGAATCCCATGCAAGTATATCAATTAAGCACAAATGAATATATCAAGCATATAAAGATAGACAATAATTGAATGCAAGATATAAACAAGAGACAAAGAGAGAGAGAGTGAGCAATCGCAAACACAAGGGATTTGTTTCGAGGTTCGAGCACACTTGCTCTACATCCCCGCCTTCGACACACGAAGGATTTCCACTATGCAAGATCCCACTGGATCTCTCCTCGGTGCTGCAACACCTACAAGCCCTCGGACTCTCTAGTCCCGTACACACCGCAAGCCCACCGGCTCGCCGAGGCCGCACCTCAATCACGGAGTTCGCACCCGAACCCGAAAACACCAAGTCCTCACTAGGACCCAAACAATCACGAGCACACTTGCCCGTCTTCTCAAAGAACAAAGTAGAACTTTGGTGATCACAACTCTTGATCACCTAAAATCCTCTCACAATAACACTCCCTATAGGGTAGATAGATCAATGGATGCTCAAGTGTTGATGTGAGAAAACAAGGATGTGAAAGGTGGAGGAAAACTCAAAGACTTTCTTTTAAACACTCTTGATAAAACTTCCCTTTAGATAGGAAATATTTGCTCTCTATTTTGTGGAGAAAACCCTTTTAAAAAACTGGGAAAAATTGGCTGTAAGAGACTCCAAAATCTTGTATCAAAACAATGACAAAACCCCCAATTTATAGGCTGCCAGAAAACTAGCCGTTGGGGTCTGTCAGAGCGGCCGGTCGACCGGTGCAGTCGACCGCCAACGGTCAGATTTCTGACCGTTGGAGCCACGGTCGACCGCCTGGGTCGACCGACCCACTGGAGCTGAGAGTCTAACTCTCTGGGTCGAACGGTGCGGTCGGTCGAACTTTCCAGAGAGCTCTGCTCTCTGGAGCGGTCGACCGGCACGGTCGGCCGTCCTCCAGTACACAAAGGCGTGCACGTTTGTGCACATCGGTCGACCGGTCCGGTCGGCCGACTCCTGTATTAGTCGACTATTAAAGGTCACTAGTCGACTTATACGAAGCCTGAAACAATTTTCTGGGATTTAAAACTTGGTCTTTTTGGCTTAAATAAAATCCTATAAAATACATAAAAATCTACAAAAATAGTTTAACCAATATACTTTGATATACAAACATGCTTGCACAAATCAAGGCATGTTATAAAAGATTGGACTATTTTTGTAACTTGGAAATATTTGGCTCATGATAAAAACTGTATTTTTCAAAACATGTTTTCTAAATTTTGTTTTTCCAAAACATCTTCAAATAAAAAACTAGATAATTTGAGCTCATTAAAGCATAGTGTGTATGGATATGATCCACTATACAAATAAGATGAAATATCTAAGTTTTTGACATTAAGCTCTAAATAAGGTTTTGGTTGAAAGATAAGTATATGAGAAACACCAAAAACCAAAGTTATATGTTTTAACCAAAACGATATTTTTCCAAAATGAAAAAGTCTTTTTCTAAAACTAAAATTCTTTTGTAAAAACAAAACTAAATCAAGAGTGTGTGTGTATATGTACTTGAGCAATCCACCAACTACTCTATCTTTACATTTTTAACTAAAACAAAAACAAAATCTTATACCTAGACACAAGTCTTCATCTTCTTGAAGTCTTCACTTGAAGGCTTCTCATCTTCTTGACTTGGTCCAAGCTTGATCCAAAAGCTCCTTGGATCACACCGTGCTAGCTCCAAATCTTGACATTTTATCCTTTGTTGAGCTATGCACCTACTAAGATCTTGATAATGAATCTGTCACTAATTGAACACAAGATCATTAGTAAACATAACTTCATGAGTTTTGTCATCATCAAAACTAGGGTGATAGGCCTTTGGGCCAACATCCTCTGCATCTTTTAGATGGCTTGGTGTTGTCCTCACAATAAATGTGATGCATGTAAATTGAAAGACTAATTCCTTTCAAGTCAACCACTAACCATCCTATGACACATTATGTTGTTTGAGTACATTAGTCAACTGACTTTCTTGATCAGGGGTCAAACCAACAACGATTATGATTGGAAAGATATTTTTAGATTCAAGAAAAATATACTTGGGTATGCTAGGCTCAAGTTATGGTAGTGTTTAGATGAATGTTAGCATACGTTCCTTAGCCAAATCAAGTAAGTTCATACCTAATAGTCCAAGGTGGAAGATTGGAAGAATTAGCAAAGTGTTCACTTCACGTGTGTAACTGTCACACTCAAACTCATTGATGTCAAAGTGAGTAAGATATGTCTGAATAGGGTCCTTAGTGAGAAGAATGGGTGAGCTTTCTTTCACACTTTCTTAGATCAAATCCATCAAGTCAATACAAATCAATCTTCATCCTTACTAGGTCCTTGGGTTACATTGAAGATATTAACCTTAATTTCTTGTTCTCGAAAGAGATGTTCGTTGCACCGGTTTTACAGTTAATGCACACGTTGACATTTGCTAAGAATGGATGACTTAGGATGATGGGAATTTGGGTGGGATTGCGTGTTAACTCCATATCAAGGATAATGAAGTCGACTGGGAAGTAGAATTCATCCACTTTAAGAAGAATATTTTTAATCAACTCACGTGGTACTTTCACGGATCAATCAACAAGTTGTAACGTGACCGGTTGGGTTCTCCTAAGGAGCGGTCATATACAGAACTGGGCAACAAATTCAACATGCCCCTAAATCTAACAAGGCCCTTTCAATGGTGATGTCTCTCATGACACAAGAAATGATGGTAGCACCTGGATTCTTGAGTTTAGGGAGAAGTTGGTTCATTAATGTTGCACACTCCTGCTCAGTAAGTACGATCTTTTTAGGAATTTGAGATTTTAACTTACGCTTTTACATAAAGATCTTTGCGAAATTTAACATAGGATGGAACCTACTTGATGGAATCTAGAAGAGGCAAATTATTTTGGACTTGTTAAACAATTTCATCATCTCGTCCATACGAGCGCCTTTCTTGGTGAATGGAGATGGAGTATTGGCTTCTAGAGTAGCTGAAAAAGGGGCTTTTGGGATGTACGATGTAAGCAATTCATCCTCGTATTTCTTCTTTTCATTTTCCTTATTCGTGCTAGGTTCTTCTCTTGATTCTTTTCATAAATTATGATGGAACTTTGGCTAGCTTTAGTGCTAACTTTTTCTTTCTCCTAAGTATCTTCTAACACTCGTCCATCCCTAAGGGTTGTCACAATCTTAGCCTGCTCATGAAACTGATTTGATGACTGAATGTTGGCAAGCCCAGGCTATCCTATACGGTTCTCTATGGCTTGGCTAGACAATGCTTCATGCTCTCTTCTAGGTATTGCTTTAGTTAGTTGACCCACTTGGGTTTTCAGCTTAGCAATGGATTGTGTATGTGTATGAAGCAATTGCATGTTCACTTCTAAACCCTCGAGGGCTTGCAACACCTTGTCGAGGGGCTGGTGCTTGCACCCTTGGGTAGGTGTTGGAAGTTTGGTTCTGATATAGAGCCCTAAATGGTTGGGAAAAGTTCTGGGGTAGTTGCGGTTGGGTTCTCCAAGAGAAATTGTGATGATTTTCTAATCAGGATTGTATGTATCAGAGAATAGATTGTTGGGTGACCTAGAGAAACCTTGGCTACTTGTACTTATTTTTGAACAAATTCTGGGTATTGTGCAGCCGTAGAAAAAACACTTACATAATGAGTCTGATTGGAGCAGAGAGAACACACTTCCTGTTGGGTGGAAAGTGTGAAGGTTGAGACTTGACCTCGTCTTACGAAAAGAGTTAGGTCTAACTTTTGGGTCAACAGGTCCACTTTACTGTGAATGTTTACTAAGTATCCTTACTCATAAATACCGCTTTTCTTATGGATAATAGTGGGTATGACCCTATCAGAGCGAGAAAACTCAAGCATGATGCATGAAATTATCACTTAAAGTATTGAAAAGTTCTCATGCTTCATCCTCATTTTTAGTCATGAATGTATCGCCACATAAAGCGCCTACCATTTGGCGGTGTAGAAATATTGCACCAATTGTTATTTGGGCACGGCATGGGGGGCACTTTCTCAAGAGGTCCTTAAGTCTTTCTCAGGTCTCATGAAATAATTCACCAGGATTTGTGAAAAACTGTGATGACTCTACTCATTTGGTTTGTTCGACCTATTGGGAAGTATTTCTCGAGAAATTCCTTCTGCATTTGATCCCAAGATTTGATGGTCACACTTAATATTCCTAGCTAATGTTTGGCTTTATCCTTGAGAAAAAAAAGGGAAGAGGGTGAGCCTAAATGTGTCATCACAAAAGTTCTGAATTTTTACAGTGGAACATGCCTCTAGAAACTCGTCTAAATGCTTGTAAGGATCCTCATTAGTAAGTCCTATATAGTTATCCAATGTTTGTCTTTATTATATTTGAAGGTCACACACAAAAGAAGTGTGGGCCATTAAAGAGTTGTGCTTGTCTACTTTCGGACTAATTGAGGATACAAATGCTTCCACGTTGAATTTCATAGTGAACCTTGCAAATTGAAATTCCACATCGTTGGATGTGATCAACACCTAAGCTATCTAGTCATAACTATATTTGGAGACGAATTGAGGATACAAATGCTCCCACTTTGTATTTCAACTTGCAAAGTGAAAATCCACACTGTTAGAGATGTGATCAATATCTAAGCTATCTAGACAATAAAAAAAAAAAAATCAAAGGGTCTTGGCATTTGCCCTCACATCTACTGACCACAAAACTCATGTTTAAGAAAAGTTGGTGGTGGGTAAGAACACATTGGAAATCATTGATGCTTTATCTTTTAGACATCTTAAATGTAGTAGATTACATCCAAAGGTGTGGATTTTCAGTTTGGAAAGTTGATCTTGCAATTCAAAGGACAAGTAATCACATCCAGATTCTTTGTTTTTGGGAATTTCTTACTCGACTCTAGATGCTATCTGTCAGAGGTATTCAAAATTTGTGCATGTATATGTTCATATTATCTATGTCATGTATTCATGCCACTACTATGATAGCTGCTGCTGGATTTACTGCATAAGATCAAAGCAACAGTATATGTAAGCAGGGCACGCGGATCTCTCCCCTCCCTCTCATCACAATTATTTCGAACCGTCACTTGGTTGCAGCTATGACAACATTCCACAAATCTCAATTCCCTTTTCCCACCCACTTTTATGTCAGTTGGATCATGGGGAATCAAGTATCAATGATCCCAAAGGCTAATTTGACTCTAATAAAATTTGTGCATGAATTTTGGTGTATTACTTTTTCTTAATGTTTTAAAGAAGTTGTTTCCTCATTGAATTTGAAAAATACTAAACATTACTCATTACAAGAAGTAGCTAGAAACAAAAGGTGTGAAGGTTCAAAATATATTTTACATCTTGTGAGCTTTCAGAATTACTCCCTCACAGATCATTTGAGCACTGCAGTTGTCTGATACCTTTCCTTAGCTGGATTGTTTGAGAACTCGTTAAAATCATCAGTATCATATTTGCACCTGTTAGTTCAACTGGAGATTGTTTTCTTCCATCCTGTCTATAATTTATGTGTTTTAAATGTTATTTTCATCATTTACAGATTATGGCCTTCATATGTGGGTTTGTACATTACGAGTCGTTAAGCCGAAAACATCCAAGCCTGCGACCTTGGAGTTTGGGCATGTAAGTATATTTTGGCTTCTGTTTCTGAAAATCATTGGAATTTTTCCTTTTGCCAATACAGAAATTTCCGAAATAGTTAAACAAATAAATTGTTTAATAAAAACTGCACTTTTGTTTAATAATATGAGTTGGTAATGTGTATTTTAGTAGTCACTTTCCTGTGTGGCTTCTGCTTTATGTTTTTGACAGGGATGAAAGTGGCTGGTGGTTATTTCCTACTGGGCTTTTGATATGTAAATGCGTCCAAGCTAGACTCGTGGATTGGCATGTTGCTAATCTGGAGATCCAAGATCGATATTTGTACAGTAATGATCCAGACATATTCTGGAAATCATGATATCTCTAACTTATTGCCAGACTCAAACTCATTTTTTGAGGAGTTAAGAGGGAGCAAGAGGAGCTTGAGAGTACAACAAAACGAAAAAGAAAAATGAGTGAGATGGCCTTTATTTCCACGCCAAGCTCTCTGTAGCATCCATCAGCAGACTTCCCTTGCCAATCTTTGGGAATCTCAGTTTTCACTTCCATGTACACACGAAGATGTATTAAACTCATTCTTTGTAGAGTAGCAATTGTAGTAATGTATCACAGTACTTTTGCTAATGAGTCTTTATTTGGAAAAATTTTGATCGCGCTGCTGTACTATATGTGTAGTAGTCTACTGAATTTTCTTGGCACTGACTTGTTTTGAATTGAATAATACGAGCGGGTGGGTTCTGCTGAGCAACTCGTCCTTTTATGTCAAGTTCCTATGATCTTCAGCTGGCCTATTTTCATTTTCTCTGATTTCCTAGTTTGAGTGCTTTTATACAGATTCTTTCCATTATGTTTGTATGTCAGCTGTTTATCTTCTCCGACATTTACAATCTCTTTCCAGTGTGTTCTCTGAATGTGGTGTTTATATTAACATTATTCTGCAGGAAAGGTCATCTTTTTTCTTTTTTCTTCCTTTGATTTCTGTTTTTTGTTTCCCTTTCAAGTTACTAGTCACATCCTATTGAAATTCCTTTAGGCCTTTGGACTTGTTTACCTGTGGTCATATCTCTGCAATTTATGGAGTTGGGACAATCTTTTCCTCATGAGAGGAGAGAACATCATGGGTGCTGCTATTTAAATGTTATCATTCATTGTGTTAAACTTTTATTGCTGTTTATGTTTGTTCTCGACTTTGTTTTTCCCAACTGGGAGGAAAAAACCTTGATGATATTGAGTGGCAATGTTCTCTTTCCTTATAGCAAAAATTAAATTGCTCGCTGCATTTTGCAGCATTTAAATTTTTTAGAGACTTCACCAAAAAATATTACGCTGATTTAAGTGAACTAACAACCAAATACCGTAAAGTACAATACACTTTCCCACTTTACAATTTTATATTACCAATCAAACACCGTAAAATTTACATACATGTAACTTATTACAATTGTAAAAGACTTTACCAATTACAACTACGAATTACGGCTAGTTACGACAACCAAACAGACCCAATATGTTTGGACAATGGACCCTATCTTTACAACCAAAAGCAGCAACACTTGTCAACTACCCTGGACCTGGCTGATGCAATCACATTAAAGAGCCACCTCTGTGTTTGCAATGATTTAATGGAGAGTCCCTCGGGCTATAAAAAAAAAAAAATACAAGAAATATTTCAAGATTATCCTTGTTGATCAATGTCAACATCTTGCTCACATGCATTGCACTCAATTGCTCTTGACAAATTCCATGGACTGCCTCAATGCAAATATCACCAGTCTTCAGATTTCTGTGACTATATATATAATTTGGCTTGCTCCATTAGACCTTGTATTGTCACTGAGCAAGAAAGTTTGTTTTTTAAGATGGTAAGGATGGGAATCAAACATGTAGGGTTTGCTGCAGCATTGTTCCTGCCATCACAACCTTCGGTGACTCAGAATTTCCACTCAAAATTTTTAATTTCTAAGTTTTTGTGTGAAATTTTTACGAGGGTTAACTTTGTTGGTAACTCATTGATTGTGTGTGTGTATATATACAAAGTAACAAATTTCAAAAAGAATACAGAGATAGACTCTCTTTAACTTGTTAAGACAAAGTTTATACTAGAATTAATAGATCATTTGATCAAATATAACTTAATTGTTGGAGCATTCGACCCATAAGTTTCGCAAACAGGATACTGCAAAATGAGAAAACGCGGAAAAATTAGGGTTTAATATGGGATTTACGCAAAATAGAGAAATGCATTTTAAGAAACATCAATGATAAATTTGAGAGTGAATTGTGATTAAAACGATTTAGTTCTAAATACACGGATGTAATGAGAAACTCTATATATAATCCAAATTTTATATGTCGGATAGTTAATTTATTTATTTCTGAACATATCCAACAAGTAAATTTTATTGCATTTAACAATTGATATTCACTTTTCGTTCTTATTTTGCGAATTCTAGATTTCTTGATGGATGGATACATGGGTTTAGCTACAAAGTTCTTTGACTGGATCACATATAAAAACTAAAAAAATTATCAAGAAGTATTTCTTTCCAAGAGTATGTAGAAGAAAAAAAGGGAAACGTTTTTAAATGGGTCAAATAAAATTTGTCAAAAAGCCACTCTTTTTTATCACCATTTTTTTTTTTTTCTAGTAAGTGTATATACTACTTTTGTTATTTTCATTTTTTTTTTCAAAAGAAGGGAGCTTTGCTAATTATGCTCCCAAGCATGAGAGATAGCTTCTTCTCTTTATTTGAATATCTTGGGCAGCATGCAATCCCCCCGTCCCAGCAACTGGAGTACTGCAAGGAGTACCAATCAAAGCTTGCGAAGGTAGCTGGAAGCTAGCAAGTTTTGAGATTAGCACGAGATCAGAGTTACACCGAGAGACAATCACAAATATGACACTAATAATAAACAATAGCGAAGAATAAAGAATTTAACGAGACTCGGCAAGTTGCCTGCGTTCTTCGGGCAGAAGAAAGAAAATCTTATTTAATATATCAAAGTTTTCACATTATAATTGATTTCAAAGTATCCCATATTTATAGTCAAAGAAAAAAAATATCTAGATACTCAGAATTTGGGTCAAAAAGAAAAACAAAATTCAATCAGAATCAGAATTCAACTCAGATTCACCCAGTTTGTCGCAAATATTTCGAAAGCTCTTACCGCAACTTTCGAAAGCAGCCTTCTCGAGAGTTGGTCTATTTTCAGAGCTTTCGAAAGCGTGCTGAAGCTTTTAAAAGGTTTCTGTTGTAGCTTTTAAAAGCTTTGGTATTAGCTTTCGAAAGCTTCCTCTGGTTGCGCAGTTGAGCTTACGCAGTTAAGCTCGCTGATGCTTTCCTCTCTGAGCTAACTCAAATGAGTTATAAAAAACTCCTTTTTTATTTTCTCCCTTACAATTTTTCACTTGTTCTCAAATCTGAGCCGAACACATCGAATCGTCAATTTCAACTCAGCAAATAGGTTGTACCGTGTAGGCTGCCTATGTACCCCATGTCCAAGAGATCAAGCCACACAATTCATCCAAACGACCTCAAAATGTCTCAACGCACTTGAGAGATACGGAGTAAGTTCTTGCAGTGATTGAACTTAGTCCCTGTAACCACCTTGGAAAGCATATCCACGAGATTATTGATTAGCATTGTTTTATATTATTCTATGCTCTTATTTATTTTTTTTTTTTTGTATTTAAATAATACAACTGGGATATTTTTTTGCAGATAAAACTGTTCAGAGAAGACTGGACAATAAATGCACACTCTGATGACTTTAGGCATGTTGAAAGGACTTTGAAAGTAAAATAGGAGACTTTGACATTGCTGGAGATTGATTTACTACACTTAAAGCAATCATTCAAAGAAATTCACATTCAAGTCGAAGGAGTTTGAGTCCAGTTGAGACTAAAATGTAATTTTACAAAGCTCAGAAGACTAAATGTAAATTTTAAACTGAAAAGCTTGCTAGCAATTTCTTGAATTTATTGTTTGCGAAATTTATATTTGATGAGGACTTGGTTTTTAAAAATTCCGAAATTTGTAGGCCACAAAAGGCACATGTAACCTAGGGTATTGGATCTTCTTTATTTTTCACAATTGTTTAATTAATAAATTAATTATTTTTCTGGGGACGACATCTTTATTCTTCAGTTTTTTTTTTTTTTTTTTTTTTTTTTTTTTTTTTTTTTTTTTTCTTTCCTGCACTCAACTATTGCGATCGTCATTCCAGTTGCCCGTTCACTTTATTCCAACAGTGCACATATCCGGTGTCCCCCTTTGTACCTAAAATTAATTTTGTTAATTAATTACTTTAGTTATTTGTTTCCTAAAATTAATAGATTAAATGTCTAGTATGCTTTATTATTTTAATTATCTTGTTATTAGGTTAATTATACATAGCCACAAATTTTCAAGTGCCTAGGGAGATGAACCTAGGCTAATCTCATGTGGTCAACTTGTAATCTCGTATCTAGATGTTTATCTGCATATCAAATTTTTTAGATCAATTAGGTAATTAATTTCATGAATAGTTAGATATTTGACGTGTCATCTATTTTAAATTAATGATTAGTGCTTGGAGATTTATTGCTTTTGCTGCATTAAATTTAATTAGTTAAATTTTATTCGCTTTTTAACAGATCATGTGATGGTGAATAATGACATGCGCTTAAATCTGACATCTAGAATTAGTTTCTTATAAGTGATATATATTTGATGATTCACAAAACACGTTAATATGTACAGTTTTAGATTGACCACATGATGAATAGTCTAGGGGATTCAATTTAAGTGCCTGATTTTCTTAGAATCACAAATAGTTTAAAAGACAAATCTCCAACTCCCAATTTTTCACCCAGTTCGCCTAGATAGTGTTTAGAATTAAAGAACTACATATCCTTGAGGATTGACCATCAAGCACTACAATTGAACGACCGTGCACTTGCGATAATTAAGACAGCGAGAGTAAATTCTCCATCAATTATCTTTGGTGCTGGTTTTCTCCAGCTCGATATCACCCTGATTGAGAATCTCGCGCACAAAATGAAACCAGACATCAACGTGCTTAGTCCGAGCATGATAGACTTGATTCTTTGCCAAATATATAGTGCTCATGCTCACACAATGGATTTTCAAAAAAAAAAAATCTTGTTTTATCCCCCAAAGTCATCCAGTAGTCTTGAAGCCAAATCGCCTCATTTATAGCCTCTGTTAATGTTATATACTCGGCCTCCATTGTAAATAAAGTTACAGTAGAATGTAAAGTAGAGCGCCATCTCACTTGTGCCTATGACAACGTGAACACATATCACGTTGTTGACTGGTATTTGTCAAGATCTCCAGCATAGTCGGAGTCAACGTATCCTGTACACAATTGCTTACCTCTTGTATCCCTCTCAAACACTAATCCAATATCTACAGTACCCTTGATGTACCGTAGTATCCACCTCATGGCCTCTCGATGTCCTTTTTCAGGATCATGCATGTATCTACTCACCATGCTTATAGCCTGTGACAAATTTGACCTTGTACACACCATTGTATGCATCAAGCAACACTGTACTAGCAAATGATACGTGAGACATGTACTGATGCTCTTCTACTGACTTTGGGGACATTATTATTGTAAGCTTGAAGTTAGGAGACAATGATATACTGATAGACTTTGTATCACTCTAGATATTAAACTTTTAGTGCCTTTTGCGAATATCCCTTCTGAGTCAAACAAACTTGTTCGGTCTTCCTATCTTTGTCAATCTCCATGCAAGTACCCTCTTAGCTTCTCCCAGATTCTTCATCTCGAACTCGGATGACAACTGGCTCTTCAACTTGTGGATCGTCGATCTTCTCTTCGAAATTATAAGCATATCATCTACATACAATAGTAAGTAGACATATTTTCCATCTGATAGCTTACTGAAATAAACACATAGGTCATACGGACTTTGTGTGCATCTTTTACCACGCACAAACTTATCAAATTGCTTGTACCACTGCCTTAGTGATTATTGAAAGTACACCTAGAGTGGGTAAATATGTGTAGTGCTAATTTAGGACAAATAATGTGAAATTTAAAACTAATTGCTAAAACACAAAGTGTATAATCAAGAGTGAGTTCGAATTCCCCGTGAAGGACTCTGCAACCACTCCTCACGATTCCTCTGAATTATGAGTTGAAGTGTTTTAATAGCTCTCTTGATTGAACACAAGTTTGGGAACACAAACAATATCTAGTATGTATATGAATATGAACAATGTATAGCAATGCAATATATTAGAGAGATGAGAGTTGAGAGATAGAAGATCAAACGCAAACACCGGATATGTTTTGAGGTTCGAGCCACTCCTCTACGTTCCTGCCTTCACACAGAAGTATTTCCACTATCCACAAAGGATCTTCCACAAAGGGACCTCCACCGAGGAATTACAACCAAGGAGTACACAACTCCAACTCTCTCACAAACACAATCACTTCTACACAAGAGGGAATGCACAAAGCCAAAGTAGAGAAAAAGAGTACAACTTGGTGATCCTATGATCACAAACAACACTTGCTGACCACAAACAAATTTTCTCATAAAACAAAGATCTTAAAGATAGATTTTGAATTGATAGTTCAAATGTGAGAAATCAAAGTGTTTGAAAAAGAAACAACAAAGAAAATACTTGAGAAAAACTTCTTGATAGGTATAAAAAATTAAGAACAAAATAGAATTCTGAAAACTTGTATTTCTTTAATTTTTCTAAAACTTTGAAACAATAAAGATGAAGAACCTTGGACACAAAAACTCTTTAGAAAAACTTGCTAAAAATACTAGAGAAGTAAAGAATTTTTACTCTCAGAAATCTTATATGAAACAGCCCCCAAAACCTATATTTATAGGGCCCAGATAATTACAACCATTAAGGTCAAAAACTGACTAGAATGGGTGGTCGGTCGACCGCCCGGTCGACCGCCCCCAAGGCAAAACAGCCTGTCAGTCGACCGCCCGGTCGACCATGCTAAATAGAGACTAAGTCTCCTATAGTCGGCCAACCGTGCTGTCGACCGACGATATAGGCATGGCCTTTATGCACGTCTTGTGCACATCGGTCGACCGATCGGTCGACTAACCGGTCGACCAAGCTCTGGTTGGGTCGGCCGGTCGGTCGACCGCCAGTAGGCTCAGAAACAAAATTTTTAGGATAAAAATGCAACTTGTTAATTCCCTAAAAATTCCAATTAAATCCCATAAATTTCACAAAAATAAGTTCTTATTAGCCCTTTGAAATTCAAATATGTGTGATCAAAAATTACCACATATTACAAACATGTTAAACTATTTTTGAGGTATTGAAATTAAACTTTAAAATCAAAATCGGTATTTTTCATGACCAAGTTCTAAATAGAAATCCGATTTTTTCAAACTTGTATAAATACAAAAACATGATATTTGAAACACATATGAAGCATAATGTGTATGGATAGAATCCAACACACATAGTAAATGATATATCTATGTTTTTGACATTAAATCTAAAAATAAGTTTTGTTAAAAATAAAACTTGAAACCATGAACTATATCTACATCAAAATAAGTTTTTCTAAACATTATGAATCATCAATATATATGGATGAACTCTAATATACACATAAACCATGTAAACTACTTTTGATGAAATCTATTCATGAAAGCAAAAAGATGTATACTTGATATATTGAAACTTAAAACCATATACATCAAAAACTGAAACACCTATCAGTTTCATGAAAGCGAAATGGTTAAACCAAAAACCAAAATTTTTGAACTTTTGTGTGTGTATATATATGATCGAGCCTAAACCTACACAAAAAATACAGAGTTTTAGAATAGTGCTAGGTACTTGATGCTACCGTGTAGCCTAGGGCTAACGGATCGTGATCCACATGGAGGGACAACGATAGAAGCAATTAAGTAAGTTTCTTCTTTTAATTTATCAAAGATAAGTTACTACTAATCTTCTCAGTTTATGAAAAGAAAATAAAAATAGTTATGTTAAGTTAAGAAGGAAATGTAGAAGAAGAGATGATATTATTGTTGTTTTAGTTATAAAAGAAAAGGAAACAAAATGAGATAAAGAAATGTGCTGATGCAAAATCAGAAATAAAAAGAAATAAAAGAAGAATATTTACCTCTACTGTTTGAATCATAACGAAAGTTTACCTTAACATGAAGTAAAGCGAAGTAATAGAAAAGAATAAAGGAAAACAAGGGTTCGACGAGATCGAGCACAATGAAGAAAAGTGAAAAACCTCCATTGATCATCACCTTCAATATAACCTTCTTGAAGAAAAGATTACAATAATGTCACTCTTACAATAATTCTTCCTCTCTTTTGATCATGTAACTCTCTCTAGCCTAAAAATAAAATAAAAAATATAAATTACATTGAAGAAGAAAAGAAAACCTAAACAAAATCTCTCTCTGGAGTAGTGTCCTTTCTGCCTTCGAGGTATGAGGGTATTTATAAGAGAAAACTAGAGGGATAGGAAGCGTATGAAGATAGGGGGAGCTGGATATTTCTGAATTTAAATCCTCCCCTCATCTCCAAACTTAATTTGATTTATCTAGAATTTTATGTGAAAATTCAATTCTGATCTGCAGCTGGTTGTTGTATTGATTTCTGAATATAACTTATCAAATGATAGAACTAAAAAAAGTGATCAACATAAGAATTGTAGCCCTTTAAGTCTTCTTTCTGAATCATCTTGAATCATCAGATTTGAGTTTCAGTAGAAAATATTATGATTAGAATGCTAAAAATGTATCCAGTCTGAATCCGAATCAAAATTACTTCATCTCATCTGTTGATCTTCTCTCTATCCATTTATCCTCTTAGATTTTCAATTTGTCTTCTAGAATTGATAAGATATCTATTTATCTTCAGCGAAAATGATAGGGTCATCAAATAATTCATTTTTTCCTTCAAATTAGATGATATTATCTTATCTGATATATCTAGTTTTCAGATAAGATAGCTTCTAGAACTTTTGGATTTGAATTGATCCCGTTGATTTTCTTGATCTTTTGAATTATTTGGATTTAATTGGATAAATCAATCAGTCTCTCCATTTTCTTCGTTAATTACACTGCATACCACTGAACATGAAAATACATTAAAAAACAGAGTTTTATTTAAAAATAAATAAATAAAATGTGACATATGTGATATAAAATGTGCAATGCACGTGAACAATCAGTATATTTGAGCATATCAAAACTAAACTATCTTTACATAAGATCTAAACTAAAATAAACCTAAATACAAGTCTTCTTCTTGAGTTGACTTGATCCAAACACGATCCATAGAGCTTAACTCCTCTTGAGTACTAGATGCGATCTTAATGCGCGAGCCCTTGAATCAACACGTGTTAGCTTCCAAACTTGACTTTGAATCCTTTATTGAAGCTAAACACCCATTAAGATCTTTATCAATATCTGAAACTTATTAAACATAAGATCATTAGTAACTTAACTTCATAAGTTAGTCACCATCAAAACTAAGGTGAAGAGCCCTTGGGCTAACAATCTCCCCCTTTTTGATGATGACAAAACTTATAAGGTTATATATACATGTATTAAAAATAAGTTTCATAGAAGCTCCCCCTTAACTCATGCATAACATAGAACATAATAGATATTCAATGTAAGTTTAGATACCAATAAACTATAATAAAAAAATATGATAAAAATCATAAAACACATGTATATATGCATAAACAAAAAAGAAAATATGCACATATAAACACTACATTTCTCTCCTCTTTTTGTCACTCATCAACAAAGGGGTGAGAGAAAACAAACAACACCAATAAAAATATATTTTTTAAAGAAACTAATTTAAAGAGAAAAATCTTTTTACCAGTTGATATCAATAGAAAGAAATGATACCAATTGAGAGTAAATTTAAACAAATTTTTAAAGGTAAATACTAAAATTATTTTGTAATATAGATACCATTTTGAGAATAATACCAATTGAAAGTTATTGATTCCAATATTGAAAATATTAGCATATACCAAAACAAAATGATTTTCTTCATGAAGAGTAGGAGTAAGATACCAATTGAAAATAAGTACAATTGAAAAATAAATCAAGAATTTTTCTCACCCTTTATGAAATACCAATAAAACTAATGTATAAGCTTGTAAAGATACCAATTATCATTAAGAATATGAATCAAGCTTAGCATAAAATAATTTGTGTTAAAAAAAAACATGTATGGTCATATATTCTTTTGGGACAAGAAAACATTTATATGTATGTATGATCAGAGCAATATAATATCTATTGAAATATGATGCATACATATATAGAAAACATGAGTATACAAAAATAAAATATCATTAAAATCATATATAACTCATAACATTCACTCTAACATGCATATATTTAAAAGATATTTTATTAAAGAGCACACAAGGCATGGTCACCCGACCAACCACCTTTATAGGGTAGAAGTTTTCAAAAACAATATTTTAAAAATAATTTTAATATAGGTTAAAAATTCTACCAATTGAAGAATATGAAACTAGTTTTAGGAAAATTTTAAAAACTAGTACGAAATCCTTCAAGTAAGGATAAAACATAAATACTTATCCCATGAAAGTATCAAAAAATCACACGATTATCAATACTCAAAGAGCTATGAAGTACATATAGACTCATGAAACAAAAATCATAAGTAAACACAAAATATAGATTGTATAAAAATCATGTAATCAATAAAATCATAGAGATAAGACAATTAAGCTCAATAAATGAAAATCCTTTTTCATGAACCTGAGGCAAAAAAAATATTTTTTGGTATGCAGCTTGTTGTCGTGTTAATTTCTGAATATAACTTATCAAACAATAGAATTGGAAAGAGTGATCAATATAAGAATTGTAGCCCTTTAAGTTTTCTTTCTGGATCATCTTGAATCATCAAATTTGACTTTCGTTAGTAAACGTTATAATTAAAATGCTAAAATGTATTCAGTCTGAATCTGAATCTAAATTACTTCATCTCATTCGTTGATCTTCTCTTATCAATTTATCCTCTTGGATTTTTAATTTGTCTTCTAGAATTGATAAGATATCCATTTATCTTCAGTGAAAATGATAGGGTCTTCAAACAATTCATTTTTTCCTTAAAATTAGATGATATTATCTTATCTGATATATCTAGCTTTTAAATAGGATAGATTTTAGAACCTTTGGATTTGAATTGATCCCCTTGATTTGCTTGATCTTTTGAATTGTTTGAATTTAATTGAATAAAATTGTCAATCTCTCCATTTTCTTCGTTAATTACACTACATACCACTGAACATGAAAATACATTAAAAAATAGAGTTTTATTTAAAAATAAATAAATAAAATGTGACATATGTGATATAAAAAATGTGCAATGCACGTGCAAAATCACACCCCCACACTTATCTTTTGCCCGTCCTTGAGCAAAACAAAAAGTAGAGCTAATCTAACCTAACTCAGTTTCGTAGAAATCACGGTTGCACTTAGAACGTGCAAAAAGCCTTTAAACCTCTAAGTTACCCCTAAAGTACGAGTTTTGTCTCGTGAGGGTTTTAAGTGGATTACATCCACAAACAAATCCATGAAAAAAAAGAAATGAATTGTTAGTATTTTTTTAAAAACGCATTTTGAAAAGAAAAATATTTGAAGTATTAATGTAAAAAATTCAAATAATCGATAAGCCATAGGATTATCAAAATTTAGTCATTCTTAAACTTAATTTATATTCAAAAACTTATTTTTAATCAAGGTAAGGATTAAAATTGTATTTCTCATTAAGGTAAAAATCAAAATTAAATTACTTTTCAATTTTTCTTCCTCACCTCAAAATCAACAAATAATTTTATTTTAACCAAGTATAAGAAATCCTAATTATGATCCTCTTATTCCTTAAAATTAACTTAATTCTTACAAAATAAGTCAAAGTATTATTTTCATTTTCAAAAAGTTTTTAAAGAAAGAATTATTTTTAAAATTAGTAAAGCTTGTTTGTTAGTAAACCCTCCCCCACACCTAACTCATGCATTGTCCTCAATGTATGAATGAAATGCAATAATACTTGAAAAAGAAGAAAGAGAAGAAAAATTGTCGCCTCAATGTGGTGGTTCCGATGGTGGTCTTATTGGGCCAAGCGTTTCTGGCCAATTTAGATACTATGAATTTTCATGAAACCCACCTTTTATGACCTCTTTCTTTTTAACATTTTTATATTCCCCAATATGAATACGATCATGCAAGATCCTAACATGAAATTTTTCTCAGTTATATGACCAATCCTGGGGTATCATCATGGAGTCATATTGATTTAAACCTTGGTCCAATAGAATGTGATTTTGTGGAATGGATAATTTAGGCTCAATAATGAAGGGAATAGGAACCGATATTGACTCGAGAATAAAACCCAAATCAAATTTGGGTTCGAGAGTCAGCATTGGTTCATAGGTTTGGTCTAAATCATAGAATTCAAGCTCATATTCATTTTCTAACAATGGAATATGACTATCCAAAATAGGTGGTTCGTGTTCAAACTCTATAGGGATAGGAATCAGTGTTGGCTTCAGAAGTGGGTCTAAATCAGGTAAGAAAACTAGAATCAGCATAGATTTAAAAAGTGAAACTGAATCACAACATTGGAAATCAGTATCACATTTATCTTCAAGTTCAATCTCATTGAAATGAAAACTTATCAATTTGTCAATGGGTTAATATTGATCAGTTCAAAGTTTATGGTAAAATTGAATCTTGGTTAAAATCTCCAAGATATCATGATTCTTCGTCAATATGGCTAGGAGAATCAAGAGTGATCAAAATGTGTTAGGTAGAGTTTTCTTATTCCTATCATTAATTGTGTTGACCAAATGACTCACTTTTGCTTCTAGCCTATTGAGAGAAAAGAGACAATTCATTTGGGATTGAATAATATCATTTTGAGACTGAATCATGAATTCATACTCTTTTCTAAGTCAACATGTTCTTCTTATTGTGGTTGGACTTGAAAATTAGAGTAAGGATCGTGGATTTAGGAATTGTTAGGGAGAGTTGAGTCCTCTATGATTAGTACTTGTCGTGTGGACTCAAGAAAGGTTTCAAAAGTCTTTTCTAAAGAAGATTTTTCTTTTATGGTTCGTCCTGGTATGGTGTATATGAAGTTGTTTGTTGGTAAGGTTGTTGATGTAAGACTTGGGGGCGTGTATCTCCACTGACTTGGTGAAGAGTGGTGAGGTCCATTCTTGTTCATAATACTGGGATTGGGGCATATATTAATTCGGATAAGACCAATCTGGCATACTTGGTTGGTTAGAGTTAAAGTTATGTAATGTCGGGTTGGTAATATCCGAATTGAAAGAGGTTGGAGTGAAATATGGATTTGAGTTATAATCAGAATAATTGTAATTATAATCCATTTTCACAAGAATAAAAAATAAACAAATAAATAAACAAGAAATAAAGAAAAATCTAGCCTGTGTTAGGGTAGAGCTTAACCTAGACAACTTCTAACTGTTGATTATCCACAGGAGATATATTGTAGAACCTGACCACTAGTTAATCAGCCAGGTAGGGGCAAGATTGGTGGGAGGTATCCGTGCCTAAGCAACGGGCCCTAATTATGCCAAACCACTAGTCTTTAGGGTTTCGCCCCTCAATCCCCAACCTTATACACCGATTTGGCAAGAGTCATCTTCTAACAACTTCCCCTTTAGTTTAATCCCTATTTGAGTCCGAGATGTCCCTAGGGCCAACTTCTACTTTAAGTTAGGCTGGTTAGTTAGTAAGGAGATGGTTTGTGGGTTAAAAGAGGGTAATGACTTCCCCACCTTATCTTATTTAAAGTTATGCCCTTAAATCGTTTTAGTGCTCGTGTGCAAGTATATAACAAAATAACACTTAAGCAATATAACATACAAGTGTGTTTCTTAAGCTATACAATACAGATGTACCTTTTCTCCAGCACTCTTCAACAGTAATGTAAGAAAACAAAATAACAGATGCTCTAAGATGCAAGAGTCTAAACGTTTTTTTTAGCATTTATAAAGTAACAAGTTACTGTTGATTAGAAACATGTACAAAGTGAGTTAAACAAATAAACTAATAACTGTAGAGAACTAATCTCTGAAAATCAAGCAACCTGCAAGAAACTATAGTTTAGTAGTTTACCATAGTTGTGGGTTCTGATGCTCTGCCTTCTTGGGTAGAGGCACAGAGTAGCAATATGTCCACTGCAGCTCCTAATTATCTGTAATTAGCCCCTGTACATCAAAACAAAGAAGAAAAAGAGTTAAATTGTTAAAGTAAATCAAGAAGAAAGAAAACTTACTATCCCTCTCGGGCAACGATGCCAAAATTTTGATCGAGCCTAAACCTGCACAAAAAAAAATACAGACTTTCAAAATAGTACTAGGTCTTCAATGCTACCATGTAGCCTAGGACTAACAGGGGGTCGTGATCCACAGGGAAGGATAACGATGGAAGCAATTAAGTAAGTTTTTTATTTTAATTTACCAAAAATAAGTTAATACTTATCTTCTCAGTTTTATAAAAAGAAAACAAAAATAGTTATGTTAAGTTAAGAAGGAATGTAGAAGAAGAGATAATGATATTGTTGTTGTTTTAGTTATAAATAAAAAGGAAACAAAAAGAGATAAAGAATGTGTTGATGTAAAAATCAGAAATAAAAAAGAAATAAAAGAAGAATATTTACCTCTACTGTTTGAATCATAACAAAAGTTTACCTTAACATGAAGTAAAGTAAAGTAATAGAAAAGAATAAAGGAAAGTAAGGCTTCGGCGAGATCGAGCACAATGAAGAAAAGTGAAAAATCTCTATTGATTGTCACCTTCAATATAAGTTTCTTGAAGAAAAAATTACAATAGTGTCACTCTATATTACAATAGCATCACTCTACAATAACTTTTTCTCTCTTTTGATAATGTAACTCTCTCTGGCCTAAAAATAAAATAAAAAAATAAAAATTACATTGAAGAAGAAAAGAAAACCTAAACTAAATCTCTCTCTAGAGTAGTGTCCTTTCTGCCGAGGTATGAGGATATTTATAAGAGAAAACCAGAGGGATAGGAAACATATGAAGATTAGGGGAGCTGGCTATTTCTGAATTTAAATTCTTCCCTCGTCTCCAAACTTGATTTGATTTATTTAGAATTTTATGTGAAAATTCAATTCTGATCTGCAGCTTGTTGTCATGTTGATTTCTGAATATAACTTATCAAACGATAGAATTAGAAATAGTGATCAACATAAAAATTCTATCCCTTTAAGTCTTCTTTCTATATCATTTTTAATCATCAGATTTGAGTTTCGGTAGAAAATGTTATGATTAAAATGCTAAAATATATCCAGTCTGAATCTGAATCTAAATTGTTTCATCTCATCCGTTGATCTTCTCTCTATCCATTTTTCCTCTTGGATTTTCAATTTGCCTTCCAGAATTGATAAGATACCTATTTATCTTTAGCGAAAATGATAGGGTCTTCAAACAATCTATTTTTTTCCTTGAAATTAGATGATATTATCTTATCTGATATATCCAGTTTTCAGATAAGATAGCTTCTAGAATCTTTGGATTGAATTGATCCCCTTGATTAGCTTGATCTTTTGAATTGTTTGGATTTAATTAGATAAATCTGTCAATCTCTCTATTTTTTCGTTAATTACACGGCATACCACTGAACATTAAAAAGCAGAGTTTTATTTTAAAAAATAAAGAAAATGTGACATATGTGATATAAAATGTGCAATGCACGTGCACAATCAGTATACTTGAGCATATCAAAACTAAACTATCCTTACATAAGATCTAAACTAAAACAAACCTAAATACAAGTCTTCTTTTCGAGTCGACTTGATCCAAACACGATCCATAGTGCTTGACTCATCTTGAGTACTAGATGTGATCCTGACGCGGAGCTCTTGAATCGTTTGTTGAAGCTAAACACCTATTAGGATCTTGATCAATATTTGAAACTTATTAAACACAAGATCATTAGTAACTTAACTTCATAAGTTAGTCATCATCAAAAGCCTTTAGGCTAACAATCTCCCCTTTTTGATGATGACAAAACTTATGAGGTTATATATGTAGTATTAAAGATAAGCTTTATAGAAGCTCCCCCTTAACTCATACATAGCATAAAGCATAATAGGTATTCAATATAAGCTCAAATACCAATAAACAATAATAAAAATAAGCAATAAAAATCATAAAAACACACACACACACACACATGCATAAACATAAAAGAAAATATGCATATATAAATAGTACATTTTTCACCCCTTTTTGTCACTCATCAACAAAAGGGTGAAGAA
Source organism: Agave tequilana (assembly GCA_038442645.1). Classification (NCBI taxonomy): domain Eukaryota; kingdom Viridiplantae; phylum Streptophyta; class Magnoliopsida; order Asparagales; family Asparagaceae; genus Agave; species Agave tequilana. The sequence goes on from JAVJIF010033761.1 coordinate 46,402, forward strand.
AAACAAACAATACCAATAAAAACATATTTTTGAAAGAAACTAATTTAAAGAGAAACAATCTTTTTACCAATTAATATCAATTAAAGAAATGATACCAATTGAAAGTAAATTTAAACCAAAATTTTTTAAAGGTAAATACTAAAATCATTTTGCAATATAGATACCAATTTGAGAAAAATGCCAATGGATGATTATTAATTTCAATATTAAAAATGTTAGCATATACCAAAACAAAATGATTTTCTTCATAAAGAGTAGGAGTAAGATGCCAATTGAAAATAAGTACAATTGAAAATAAATCAAGAATTTTTCTCACCCTTCATGAAATACCAATAAAAACTAATACATAAGCTTGTAAAGATATCAATTATCATTAAGAATATGAATCAAGCTTAGTATAAAACAATTTGTGTTAAAAAAAATATGTATGGTCATATATTCTTTATGGCACAAGAAAACATTTATATGTATGTATGATCAGAATAATATAATATCTATTGAAATATGATGCATACATATATAGAAAACATGAGTATACAAAAAAAAAATATCATTAAAATCATGTATAACTCATAACATCCACCCTAATATGCACATGTTTAAAAGATATTTTCATTAAAGAGCATATAAGGTATGGTCACCTAATCAACTGTCCTTATAGGGTAGAAGTTTTCAAAAAAAATATTTTGAAAATAATTTTAACATAGGTTGAAAATTCTACCAATTGAAGAATATGAAACTAGTTTTAAGAAAATTTTAAAAACTAGTAAGAAATTCTTCAAGTAAGCAATAAAACATAAATATTTATCCCATGAAAACATGAAAAATCATACGATTTCGATACTCAAAGAGTTATGAAGCACATATAGACTCATGAAAAAAAAATCATGAGTAAACACAAAATATAAAGTGCATAAAAATCATGTAATAAACAAAATCATAGAGATAAGACAATTAAGCTCAATAAATGAAAATTCTTGTTCATGAACATGAAACAAAAAAATATTTTCATCAAAATTAAACAAACTTTAAGGCATATGTATGTTTTGTCAAAACTAAATGACCACAATGTGTACAAGTGTACATTCTAACATACAAGGTGTCATGTGTGTGAACATGAGAAGCATGTGTACGCCGTGAAGGGTATGCCTGCATATGTGGAGCATGTTTCTTACGAAATATGAATTCTAATTTCTTGTGATTTATAGCACATTGGCTCAAAGTAGAGCCCATACAGTCTACACTCTTCTTCAAAGCACAAATATCATTAAAAATATTTGAAGAAAAGTGGTGAAAGCAAAATCTTATCACTAGGAGGTAAACAATAGAAGCATGATAAGAATGTGAAGCAAAATTATTTTTCAAAGAAGCGTTTTCTTTTGACACAAAGTTAAATTCTTTTGAAATCAAAGCAATTCTATTTTTTAAAGAATCGTTCTCTTTCAAAACAAACTCAAAATTTGAAGATAAAGCATCATTGTTCTTCAAAACAATATCAAACTCATTTTTATTTTTCAAAATTTTATTTTCTTTCAAAGCAAGTTCAAGTTGGGTTTTCAAGAAATCTCTTTCACTTGAAATCTCAACCCTTTCTTACAAAATCATATCAAGTTTTGAAAATAAATTTTCATTTTCTTTCTTTAAATCTAAACTCTTCTTTTACAAGGCTTTATATTTTGAAAGCAAGTTTTCACAAAAAATTGAGAGCTCTTTATTTAAAGCATGGGCATCCATAGCATTATCATCAATGGAAGAGCTAGCACTATCATCAAATGAGTGTCCGAAATTACCTTAAGGGAGTCCTTCCCTTGGACCATGAAGCAAGCTCGGTTGGACTCATCTACAATTGATTCCTTCTCCAAAACGTTTGTCGTTTGTTCCTTATGAGAAGTCAATGTGTTCCACACTGCAAAAGCGAAATCATAATGAGAAATCATAAATAAATATTCTTTACTTAGTGATTGCCTAAGTGCAATCAATGCTTGTGCATTAGCCTCACTGTACTTGTTATTATCAAAATAGGATTTCTTAGTAGTGGCAAGATAAATATACAATTCTATGGCTTTTAAATATGAACTCATTTTAAATTTTCACATATCTATGTTAAAACCATCAAACATAGGTAGAGCAAGATAATTCATGAGGGCAAACTAATATGTGTGCAAAGCAATAACTAGATTAGCAAACAAAGATCTCACTCCTTGGTGGTTAAACTGAATATCAGGAGCGCTAACTCTAATACTAATTGAAAGTATACCTAAAGGGGGTGAATAGGTGTAGTACTAATTTAGGACAAATAATACGGAATTTAAAACTAATTGCTAACACACAAAGTATATAATCAAGAGTGAGTCCAAATTTTTCGTGAAGGGCTCTGAAACTACTCCTCATGATTCCTCTGAATTATGAGTTGAGGTGCTTTAATAGCTCTCTTGATTGAACACAAGTGTGGGCACACAAATAATATCTAGCATGTATATGAATATGAACAATGTATAACAATGCAAGATATAAGAGAGATGAGAGTTGAGAGATAGAAGATCAAACACAAACACTGGGATTTATTTTGAGGTTCGAGCCACTGCTCTACGTCCCCGCCTTCACACAGAAGGATTTTCACTATCCACAAAGGATCTTCCACAAAGGGACCTCCACCGAGGAATTACAACCAAGGAGCACACAACTCTAACTCTCTCACAAACACAAATCATATCTATACATGAGGGAAGGCACAAAGCCAAAGCAAAGAAAAGATTACAACTTGGTGATCCTATGATCACAAACAACACTTGGAGATCTTGAAAGACCGCAAACAAATTTTCTCACAAAATAAAGATCCTAAAGATAGATTTTGAATTGATAACTCGAGTGTGAGAAATCAATGTGTTTGGGAAAAAATAACAATGAAAATACTTGGGAAAAACTTCTTGATAGATATGAAAATTAAGAACAAAATAGAATTTCAAAACTTATATTTCTTTGATTTTTTTCAAAACTTTAAAAAAAAATAAAGATGAAGAATTTTGGGCACAAAAACTCTTTAGAAAACTTACTGAAAATATTAGAGAAGAAGATAATTTTACTCTTAGAAATCTTATATGGAACAACCCCCAAAACACATATTTATAGGGCCCAGAAAAGTATAGCTGTTTGGGTCAAAAACTACTCAGAATGGGATGTCAGTGAACCGCCCAGTCAACTGGCTAACGGTCAAAAATATGACCATTTGAGGCTGTCGGTCGACCGCTCCCAAGGCAAAACAGCATGTCGGCCGAACGCGTGGTCGACCGTGCCTAACAAAAACTAAGTCTCTTATAGTCGGTCGACTGGCCATATAGACATGGTCTTTGTGCACGTCTTGTGCATATCGGTCGACCGACGGTTGACTGAGCTCTGGTCCGGTCGACCGGTCAGTCGACCGCCAGTAGGCTCAGAAACAAATTTTCAGGATAAAAATGCAACTTGTTAATTCCCTAAAAATTCCAATAAAATCCCATAAAATCCACAAAAATAAGTTCTTATTAACCTTTTGAAATTTAAATATGTATGATCAAAAATCACCACATATTACAAACATGTTGAACTATTTTTGAGGTTTTGAAATTAAACTTTAAAACCAATATCAGTATTTTCCAAAACCAAGTTCTAAATGGAAATCTGATTTTTTTTAAACTTGTATAGATACAAAAACATGATATTTAAAACACATATGAAGCATAGTATGTATGGATAGAATCCAGTACACATGATAAATGATATATCTATTTTTTTGACATTAAATCTCAAAGTAAGTTTTGTTAAAACCAAAACTTTAAAGCATGAACTAGATATACATCAAAATAAGTTTTTCTAAACAATATGAATCATCAATGTATATGGATGAACTCCAATATACACATAAACCATGTAAACTTATTTTGATGAAATCTATTCATGAAAATGGAAAGATGTATACTTTATATATTGAAACTTAAAACCATATACATCAACAATTGAAACTTCTATTGGTTTCATGAAAGCGAAATGGTTAAACCGAAAACTAAAACTTTTGAACTTGCATGTGTGTATATACTTGGGCATATCAAAACTAAACTATCCTTACACAAGATCTAAACTAAAACAAACATAGATACTCTTCTCTTCGAGTCGACTTGATCCAAACACGATCTATAGAGCTTGACTCCTCTTGAGTACTTGATGCGATCTTGACGCGCGAGCTCTTAAATCAACAAGTGTTAGCTTCTAAACTTGACTTTGAATTCTTTGTTGAAGCTAAACACCTACTAAGATCTTGATCAATATCTGAAACTTATTAAACATAAAATCATTAGTAACTTAACTTCATAAGTTAGTCATCATCAAAATTAAGGTGAAGGGCCTTTGGGCTAACAATTATTTCAATCCATATAGCAATTTCTTAAGTTTGAAAACTAACTTTCATATCTTGCAGCTTTGAACCCTACTAGCTGAATTATATAGGTCTCCTCATATTATGCTACCAATGTTAAAAATCTGAATTGAAGAATATTTCACAACAAGTGAGAATACCTTATTGTAATTGATGCTCTCCTTCTGAGCGTAGCCTTTAGCTATCTATTTAGCCTTCTAGTGAACAATTGCACCATCTTGAGATTCATATTTCTTTACAAATACTCACTTACAGCCAATGACCTTCTTTCCTTTGGGGAACTCTGACAGTTCCAAAGTGTCATTCTTATGAAGAGAATGCATCTCTTCCAACATGGCATTGTTCCACATCTCTGACTCTGAGTTGATCTCAGCCTCCCTATATGTGGACGGAATACACTCCTAAATGATTGATAGAGCTAGGTCACAATCATATCTGAATTGTGCCATGGGGCTTACGTGAATTTCTTTTGATTCTCCCAACTGTAATAGAATCTTGGCCCTGACCATCTCTGATACTTGATTCTCACCATCTTCTGTATCTTCATCAGCTACATAATCTCCATCCCGTGTCACCTCAGGTGAGAACTAAAATGACGCTGAACTATATAGAATACGTGGAGAGTATCACTCTCAACACGCTGTGATACCTCCTTGGTTTGTTCACTTTCCACCGACTGAGAGCTTGTAGGTTTCATCATAGAAGCCTCATTGAACGTGACATCTCTGTTCACCACAATCTTCTTATCTTGGGATCTCACAGCTTGTAGCCTTTCACACCTCTTGAAACTAAAAAACACAGCCTTCTTTGCTTAAAGATCTAATTCATCTTCTTTGATGTGGTACTAGGTTGGACATCCATATATCCTGAGCATATCATAATCTTGAGCATCTTTTTCAGACCAAACCTCCATCAGAGTTTTACCTCCAATTGCAGATGATGGCAACTTGTTACTGAGATGTCTTGCACAAGTCAAACCATAGCCCAAAAGAATTTTATGATCCTGCATTAGATAACAAAGCAAGGTATGGTTCATTCTCTCAGCCACCCTATTTTATTACGGTGTTTTCTGAATTGTGAAGTGCCTTTCTATGTCTTTATTCTGACATAACTGTATAAACGAATCATTCTTGTACTCATCATTACCAGATCGATGTATCCTGATCTTTCTACCAGTGTGCTTCTCCATAAATGTCTTTCAATTCACAAACAAATCTAGGACCTCGTTCTTATGTCGCATGGTGTATACCCGACTATGCCTAGAATAATCATCAATAAATGACACAAAGCAGTGATTGCCTCTAAGTGAAGCAGTTTTGGTATGTCCCCAAATGTTCGTGTGAACATAATCAAGAATCCCTTCAGTGCGGTGTATCGTGGTGTCAAACTTCACCTCATCTTCTTGCCAATAACACAATATTCACAGAATTCCAACTTACAGGTCTTCACACCTTTCAACAATCCTTGCTTAGCTAATGCTTGCAAAGATTTCTCACTTATGTGTCCCAGCCTCATATTCCACAGTCTAGTGAAATCATCATTTACACTTTCTGAAGTCGTCACTTGCCCTGTTATTGTACTATTCTTCAGTAATACAGATTATTTCATCTAACACCCTTCAGAACAACTATCAAGCCTTTGAGTATCTTGAGAATGCCATCTCTAAGAGTCTCTTTTAAGGCTCTGTACCTTCAAAGCTCCAATAGAGATCAAGTTCTTTTTCAACTGAGGAATGTATATCACATCCTTTAACTCTCTTATCATCCCATCGAATTTTTTGATAAGAACAATACCTATCCCTTCCATACGACATATGTGATCATCACCCATTATTACCAAACCGCCATCTAGTTTCTCAAAATTAGAAAACCAGTCCCACTTGGGGCAGACGTGATAGGTAGTATCTGCATCTAAAATTCACTCAAAAATATTTGAATAGCAAATAGTAGGAGTAATAGAGAAGAAAAAAAGAAGAGTCAGAATTAGTACCATTAGCCTATGTAATGTTTGTCTCGACTGTGTCTCCATCTTTTTATTTTTCAGCTTTGGATAATTCTTTTTTTAGTGTCCGCCCTCCTTACAGAACGCATACTGATCCTTTCCTAAGTTACAATTATCAGCCTTGGACTTCGATCTTTCTCGATCTCCTTTGTCCTCCCGATTGGATCTTCGTCCTCTTACAGTCAATACCTCTGTTGATTTACTACTGGATGACTCCTTATCCTTCCTCCTCAACTTATGATTCACAAGAGCGGACAATATCTCATCATAGCTAAGTGATAACTTACCATTGATCAAGATCAAAATAAAGATCTTATACTCATCATCCAGAAGAGAACTCAACAGGATCAAGGCATTGTCTTCATTTTTAATTAGCTCATCCACGTTAGCCAAATTTGCAAGAAGCTTCGTATAGTTGTTCATGTTCTCAACAATAGGAATTCCCTTCTTCAACTGAAAGCAATAAATTCTTCTCTTCAGATGCAAGCGATTCTTAACACTCTTCGTCAAGTACTTGCTCTCTAAAATCTCCCAAATCCTTTTAGGAAAGGTCTCATTCATTACATGACACTTCAAATCTTGTGTTAGACAAGATCTGATGATGCCACACGCTGTCTAATTCATCTTTTTCAATCTTTTTCTTGAACATCCTCTGGTTTCTCTTATAATTTCAGAGTATTTTCAAGATTTTGTGTGTTCAATGCATCCATCATCTTGCATCTCCACATACTAAAATTATTTGTGCCATCAAACTTCACTACATTGATTTCGATTGGTGGATATTCACGGTCTTCACTGTGGTTGATTAACTTCAGCCATCTTTACCACGCGAACTCTTCGAACATCCTGGATGCTCTGATATCACTTGTTGAGATCAGCACGAGATCAGAGTTATGCCAAGAGCCAATCACAAATATGACATGAATAATAAACAATAGCAAAGAACAAAGAATTTAATGAGGTTCGACAAGTTGCCTACATTCTCGGGACATAAAGGAGATCTTATTCAATATGACAAAGTTTTCATGACGTAATTAATCTCAAAGGATCCCATATTTATAGCCAGAGAAAGAAAACCTAGATACCTAGAATATGGGTCAAAATCAAAAGCAGAATTCAATCAGAATCAGAATTCAAGTAGAACCAGAATTCATCTCGGATTCACTCAGTTTACCGCAGAACTTTCGAAAGCTCTTTCCGCATCTTTCGAAAGTTGCCTTCTCGAGAGTTGGTTTGTCTAAGAGCTTTCGAAAGCCTATTGAAGCTTTCAAAAGCTTTCTATTATAGCTTCCGAAAGCTTTGGTACCAAAGCTTTTGAAATCTTCCTCTGGTTGCGGAGTTGAGCTCGCTGATGCTTCTCTCTCCGGGCTAACTCAAGCGAGTTTAAAAAAAACCTCCTTTTATCTTATCCCTTACACAAGCCTCATCCATTCTCTGTGGAGTACTCTACTTAGTGAGTTCAGGAAGCGGTGATTTCATCCAAAATTACTACATTAATCCTTACCTCAACAAGTTCTCCACCCCGAACTAGTTCTCTTTATTCCTCATATCCATTTTCACCAACTTCATTAAGGCCACTATCACTCACAAATATCACTAGCCATCAATTCAAACCATATGTATAAACCTGTCACGTTAATTCTATGCAAGACTTGTATGGATTGGGTGCATGAAAGATCGACGTCACATCATTGCCACCATTGGGGTGTGTTCTTAAATCGATCACACTCTTAGGATATCGAAGCAACAATTGTGTGAGCAGGCTGAATGTGGATGCCCAAGGATTCAACAAGAAGCTCAATGCGACTTCAAACTCGCTCGCCAAGAAACTCCCTAATTTTATGATTTCCAACTTCGACATCCACACCCCCTCTCCTTGATCTTGTTAACAATCCATCCAAAAGTGGTATGTTGGATACTTTGGCCAATATTTTTAGGATATTGTCAATATGTGCATTATAGGGAAAATATAGTTGTTTCAGATTGTTACAATAGTTGAGAAAAGAAAAACTGAATTATTGTTATTGATGAGGGCAATGCCCAATATATTTATATATAGATACCATTGATAAGGAAATCATACTCTTAATACAATCCTAATCCAATAAGTATTATATTATAATCCTAATACAATAGGTATTGTATTCTAATCCTAATACTACTCTAACACCCCCCTTAAACTCATGGTGGGTTAAACATCATGAGTTTTCCAAAAAAAAAAAATTTAAAAATTATAATTGCCCAAAAATTTAAAAAATAAAAAATAAAAAATAAAAATAGAGAGATATGATCGGCTGTAGTAGGTTATAGTAGGTATGTAGACTAGTATATCGGGACCCTGCTGGTAGACACACTCAAATCAGTATAGCTAGTAGTAAAATCTGGTAATGCCCGCTAGTAAATGCTCTCGGACCAGGTGCAACTAGTAGAATCTGGTGATGTCTATAAATAGACGCATTCGAACTAGTGCAACTAGTAATATGGTAGTAAAAGACGACCATCATGAAAAAGATCAATCATCGGGCTTACTCTTAGAATTGGTTGCAACAGTGAAAATTGGTTGATTTGTAGTTGTAGACTGACTTATAAACTGCTTCAGTAGACACTCAACGGTCTTTTGTTCAAATAGTTGATCAAAGGATTTTAGAGATTCTCAAAACGCAGTAGGAACAGAGTTTACAGAGGTTCTCAAACTCAATAGGAACGGATGGTTTGAGAGATCATCAAACTCAAACTTCAGTGATCGGATCTTTGACGGACGGGGATGGAGAACTCTCAATCGGCTCTCTATTGACAGCAAGGGAATGTCGAACTCGTGGATCGACTCTCGATTGACAGTATGGGATGTTGCATGGGATCGCGTGATGACAAAAAGTCGCAATTGTTGATAACAGTAGCTTGATTGATCCTAGTGATTCCAAGTCATAATTTGAGACAAATTTGAAGCCTAACTCATGCTTGGAGATGGAATATGTAGACTCCAAGTAGTTGATGTTGTATCCAACTAATTTGATTGGACATATTATGACCGACATGAAGACAACTTATCAAAATTAGATTCCAACTGGAAATTTGAGTAAGATTGCGAGAGCAACACACGGATCTCGCAACTAAAGAGGTCGGGCGTGTGGATGAGCTTGGTGGGCGAAGTGGAAACCATGCATGGTGATGGTAGCCGCGGTGAACTGATGATGATTTACAAAGTTGAAGAAAACTTAGATGATGCTAGCGATGGAGAGTAGCCCGATGCTAGAAACATCTAACAACTCGCAAGGCTTTGAGAAGTGGCCGGGCTAGATACATGCTGCGTGAGCGCGACTCAGTACAGGCTCGAGAACACCGAGAGAACTTTGATCAACAGAGAAAATTTTGAGAGCAGGCTCTAATATTATGTTATAATAGCTGAGAAAGGAAAAATTAAATTGCTGTTATTAATGAGGACATTGCCCAAATACACACACACACACAAAATTAAAAAAGAAATCATACTCCTAATACAGTCCTCATCTAATAGGTATTGTATTTTAATCCTAATACTACTCTAATACAATCCTATTGCAATAGTTATTGTATTCTAATCCTAATATTACTCTAACACAGATATTAGAGGGAACCATCAGATACATTGGACTATTATAGGCTTCTTCAAGGCGAGGAATGAGTGTTGCTGGACAGGAACGGTGCAGACATCAGTGCTCTGCAATCCAAAATCAGTTGGGACGTGAGCAATACTACTGGCTACGTGTTCTAGGATAGCATTCATCCGGTAAAGTCAGCGAATCAAGTGGTTTCCGACTCTCTCATCTTCCAAGGCATCTCCCTTATTGGATGAGAAGAAAGTGAGGGTCTTATATTCTCAAAAGAAAAAGTGAGGCGAATTGCGGTGCAATTTCCAAATGTAGTTTGTTGTATGTCGTATTATGATTGCCATTCTAAAGGAAATTATAGTATGTAAGAAGGTTTGGTTATGATCATGGATATAATTCAAGAAACATATAAGAATGAAAGTGTTACATTTTCTTCTATGTTATGTGTTATGCCACTATATAATTGTTTCTCTCAAATATGTCTATATGATGAACATAACTAAGAAACTTAGGGGCATTATAACACCCCATTCTCGGAATATGTACTCAGTTACGTATTTAAATTCTCGATTGTATTTTTTAATTTACTTTTTTTATTTGTTTTTATTTTATGATTATTTATGCGATCGCTTTGCATTGAATCCGGATTCGTAGACTCGGAGTCAGCTCTACTTTGAACCAGGGACCTGATCCTAATGTATTACTTGATTTGATCTTTTCGGTAGTTAAATTTGACTCATTTCAGTTTTAAACATCATTTTTTAATATTTTATATTTTTCATGAATTTTTGGAATTTTTTCAAATTAAATTGCAAAATTTTCAAAATAGGTGTCGACCTGTATCGCTGGTCGATTCCAAGATTTTTAAATTACAAATGGAGTTGAATTTATAAAATTCACTTTCACATTATTTCTTAGAATCATATTTTCTATCTTAATGTATTTTTAGAGATTTTTCTGAATTTATCAAAACTCAGCCAAATTTGGTGTCAGCTAGTATCACTGGTAGATTCCAAGATTTTTAATTAAAAATAGAATTTTATTTCTAAAAATTGATTTCATATTATTTCTCAGGGTGATGTTTCTACCTCTGGGTATTTTTGGGCATTTTTATGGAATAATCAATATTTTATGATATTATTATAATATTATTATTTTTTAGAATCTTTTTATTTCTTTCTTTCTTGTCCTTTTTTTTCCCGCCATCACCCACCTGCCGACCCACTCCCCTTATTTAACTCCCTTCCCCTCCATCTTTCCCTTTCAATCTCTCTCTTTCTTTTTCTTTTTCATTTTCTTTTCCTTTTTTCTTCTTTTTCTCCTCTTCTTCTTCTTTCCTTCTCTCCCTCCCTTCTCTGGACCAGCGTTGCCTGCCACCTGATCCAGCACCGCCGCCCTCTTGGAGCCCCAATGGCCAGCGAGCCACCACCACCCCTTCTCCAGCCTCTTACCCACTCCTTCCTCCACCTCCTCCATTAACAACATCTCCACCTTCATTTTCAACCTCACCACCACCTCCTTCAAACCCCCTAAATTCTCCACCTCTACTTCACTTCCACCACCTTCTCCATTGTCTCCACCACCACCTCTTCACTACTACACCACCACCTCAAATCCACCATCATCCCCACCAAATCCACCTCCAAATCTCTTCCTCCTTCACTACCATCTCCTCCACCTCCTTCAAAATCACCACCATAACCAACTCCAATACCACCTCTCCTAGCTTTCTCTCTTTATATTTCTCTCTCTCTGCTGTATTCTCTCTCTAATTTTATTTCCGTCTCTCTAATCTGTTCTCTCTAGCTCTCTCTCTCTCTCTTTAACTTTTTAGAACCCTTTCTCTCTAGCTCTCTATCACTCAAGAACTATTTCTCTCTAGCTCCCTCTTTCTCTCTCTAACTCTCTCTCTTCTCTCTAGCTTCCTCTCTCTTTCTCTTTAGATCTCTTTCTCTCTAACTTTTTGTCTCTCTAAAAATATCTCTTCTGTGGGTATTGCTTGGGTCGTACATGTGTTTTGGGATTCGGGGATTTGCGATAATTTCTGGACTTTTAGGCGAGTGTCCTCGCCTCATTTTGGGTTTTCCTGCTTCGTCGGGTCGACTATGTATTTTATTCTGTATTTTGCAATTGTATTTGTATTTTTTTATTGGGTTGTACTCTTATATTTGTATATGGCCGAGTGCCCCCGGATTGTATATGTATTATGTCTGTGACGAATGTTTGTACTAGAGCAGTTTATTTTTAGTACATATACCTTACCTGTGATGTGTTCTTTTACTTCTTTATATCACGCGTGACCGAACTTCGTGGTTGTTAGCCATCGGGCTTAACCGCTCTGCGGTTCTATATCAACTTTCGAGCTAAACCCTCTGGGTTTCCTAGCTTTGTCGGGAACCTAGACAAGTCATGTGACTGTGTAATTAGCCTATTGGACACCTCATCAGGCACGGCTTACTACACTCCCACTTTAATCAATCCCCTGGGTTTTAATAACTATACCGTGTGTCTGCGAGTCAAGCTTAATTGCGTAGACTCTTCAGTCACGGTCTAACTATACCCCTGTTTGCTCATCCTCCAGGCATAACCTCTTCGAAGTTTATTAAAGTCCTCTGAACTTTCTAGCTAGCCTGAAAAAGTAGCTTAGTGCTCAGTGTTTTACCACTAAATACGTTTAGGTAGAACTCTGCCCGATTTTAGACTCGCATCTTAAGCCGAGTCGTTTCTAAGTTCTATCGGCGCTTTGATGATAAAGCTATGTTCGCTGATCTTGTCTCCAGCACTGCTTTACTTCGCTTGGATGTTCGCTTACTTTCTTACCCGCTTGCCTACTCGATAGTTTGATTAATTTTTTTATTAATGGTTGTAAAGAGTTTGAAATCTTTTTCTTGAGACTGCATGATTTTTCGTTTTTCGTACTGATCTCTTATATCTGTACTGTTTTTCTGTATCGCTTGACTTGCTTTCACTTGTTGTGCTAACATTTGTTGGCCCAGAGGCCTTCCACTCTAGTTTTGATGATGATTAACACGTGTAGTTATGTTTACTAATAATCTTGTGATTTTAGTTTTAGATCATTTAGCAAAATATTAGTTGGTGATTGCTTCAACAAGAGGAGTTTGGAAGCTTTCACATGGTGATTCCATAGCCCGAGCATCATGATGATACATAACACTCGTTGGAGTCTAGCTCGTGGATCACGGTTTGGATCGAGTCGACTTGAAGATGGAAGATCGTCAAGAAGACTTAGGTATCCATAGTTTAGTGTGTTTAGATCCATTTGTAAAGATTAGATAGTTGATATGCTCAAGTTCACAATACACACATGTTTTATGTTTTGGTATTTTTAACAAAACATATTTTTGGATTTAAAGACAAAAACTATGATATATATATTTCATGTATATTGGACTTATGTCCATATGCAACATGCTTCAATGTGCTTAAATATCATGTTTTTGTATTTCAATGAGTTTTAGGAAAAATCAGATTTCCTATTGAAAAATTCAAGTTTGACAAAATACAGTTTTTGATTTTTGGTAAAAATGATATGACACAAAAATAGTTCAAATTGCTTGATATTTGAGTTGAAAATTTTATCATATGTTTATATATCAATGCAAAATATTAAAACTATTTTTGGGGATTTTTAAAAGATTTTTAAGTATTTTTAAGAATATTTTTAAACTCAGATTTCTGACCCAAAGTGCTGCCTGCCAGGCTCTGGCGGTCGACCGGGACGGTCGACCGGGTTCCAAAGTCAGTCGACCGACCGGTCGACCGACATGCACAGACCTGCGCACGTTGGCCAGGCACAGGGCACGGTCGACCGGACCGGTCGACCGGCCAGAGAGCTTTGCTCTCTGTTTTTGGCCGGTCGACCGGGCGGTCGACCGGCTTCCTCCAACGGTCGAAAAATTAACCGTTGACGGTCGACCGCCAGCCGTGCTGGCTGAAAAATCAGCCAACGGCTAGTTTGTTGGAGAGGCCTATTTAAGCCCATCTCTTTGGGGTTTTTGACAAGACTTTTGACAAGAAAGAAAATAGTGTTTCTCCAGAGTTTATTTTAGTTTTTCAAAAGTATTTTTGGGCTTTAAACTTCAAATTTGGTTTTGTGATTTAGGGTTTGGAAAAATCAAGGAAAATAGAATTTTGGGAGATTTGTTGTGTTCTTCATTTCCATTATCTTTAAAGAGTTTTTCCTAAGATTTTTCTTTGAGTTTTTGTTTTCCAAACTCTAGTTTTTCCACACTTGAGCTATCATCTATCCTATTCTATACATGTATACCCTTGAGTCATTTGCCTTCATGCAATATATATTGGACTCTTTTCATATTTGGGATATGTATGCATATTGTTAGAATTGGATAAATCATACATATACCATGAAGATTAGTATTTTAAATAAATAATAAAAAAATTGATGATTTTTCATGTTTTTGATTTGTATTAAAGATTAAAACATGTGTAAAACAAAATGTGATTTATGATCTTTTTGAGCTTGAATGACTACTTTCATAAAAATACTATTTACATGATCTTTTGAACACTCATCTTTATGATACAAAATATTTTGAGCTTTATAGACCATGAGTGATTAAATCCTTGTGTATTTAGTATTGCTTTATGAAAAATATATGATTTGTTTTAAGATGAAAAATAAGATTTTCATGAGATTCATGCTTCACTTTCTATTTTCATGAAAATACCATTTACATAACCTTTGAACACTCATCTTTTATGATAAAAGATAATTTTTGAGCTTTATGGACTATGAGTGCTTAAACTTGTATGTATTTAGTATAATTCATGAATAACATATGATTTCATGCTTGTGAAGGATCTTTAACTAGTTTTTCAAAAATTATTTATAACTAGTTATTTATTCTTCAAATTTGGTAGTGCTTAGACATAACTATTTTTAAAACCTACCAATTTTGGTTATGAGTATATACATGACTTACAATGTTAATTTTACAATTGGTATATTACTCACATTTTGGTTCCTATATATGTATGCCCTAATTTTCAAATTGGTCTTATCTATTCACATACATATATATGATTTTCATGTGCTTACTTTACAATTGATTTACATTCTTAAAAGCACAAAAAGTTTATGCTAAGTTAAGTTAACACCTTATATAACTATGCATAAGCTTATGAAAAATAAAAAGATTTTATTTTAGATCTTTCATTTGGTATCAATATACTTCAACTTCAAATTTGTTATATGATTACAATTGATATCAATATGTTTGAAACATTAAAAGATTTTGCAATGATAACTTGATATCACACATCTTCAAGTGCTATTTTCTATTGGTATCAAAATTACAAATTATGATTGGTTCAAAATTTGTTTTATTGGGAAAGTTCAAAACTTAGTTTTGATAAAAGAATAATAATAATAATAATAATGTTTTGTTTTGTATTTCCTATATGCAAGGAGAGCTTAACATCTCTCTTACATATAGATTCATGTTGAGTATATTATAAATTGAGGAACTTAACATCTCTTCTTTATATGATATACGTGTGTAGGGGGAGCTTCACATCTCCTTCTATGCATTACATAGTTGTGTTGTGTGAATTAGGGCTTCACATCCCTCCTTCATGCAATGCGCATTGTAGGGAAGCTAACTTAACGTCTTCCTCTTCATGAATGTATATCGCATATAAATCTTTATTGGTTGATTTGTATACCCCTCCTTATTTCTTTGTTTTTGACAAAAAGGGGGAGAAAATTTTTTTGATTTGATTTTACTTTGAACCCTTTGTTGATGATTGACAAAAAGGGGGAGAAGTATTTGAGTATATATGCATGTTTTCTTTACTTAAGGGGGAGAAGTATTTGTCTTCCTGTTAGTTATGCATATATGTTTTTTTGTATTGGTTTGCAAATAATAGGAGAAAAAGATTTGTTTTTGTGTTATCTCCATTCATTTGCATACATGTCATGTGCTTCATTGTCATATCTTTATCATTTATTTGATATGCATGAGTTAAGGGGGAGCTTCTTTGAAGCTTTACTTTAATCCATGCATATATAACTTCATGAGTTTTGTCATCATCAAAAAGGGGGAGATTGTTGGCCCAAAGGCCTATCACCCTAGTTTTGATGATGATCAACTCATGAAGTTATGATTACTAATGATCTTGTGTTTAATTAGTGACAGATTCATTATCAAGATCTTAGTAGGTGTGGAGCTTCAACAAAGGATTCAAAGACAAGTTGGAAGCTAGCACCGGTTGATTCACGAGCCTATGCATCAAGAACACATCTAGAGATGAGCTCGGTGGATTGCATTTGGACCAAGTCAAGAAGATGAGAAGCCTTCAAGGGAAGACTTCAAGAAGTTGAAGACTTGTGTCTAGGTATAAGATTTTTATTTGTTTTAGATAAAAATGTAAAGGATAGAATAGATTGGTGGATTGCTCAAGTCATATCACACACACACTCTTGAGATTTATTGTCTTTTCATAAAAGAATTTTTAGTTAGAAAAGACTCTTTCTTTTTGGTAAAAAGATTTTTCATTGGACAAAATACATGTCTTGGTTTTTGATGTTACCTATATACATATCTTTCAAAACCAAGTTTAGTGCTTTATGTCAAAAACTAGATATTTCATCTTGATTGTGTGGTGGATCATATCCATACACACTCTGCTTTATAAGTTCAAAATATCTTGTTTTTGTATTTTGTGAAGTTATGGAAAAACAAGTTTTAGAAAAACATATTTTTAGAAAAACAGTTTTTATTTTGATTGAAACTATTTTTCTGGATTTACTGTGAATTTCTGGGATTTTTATTAAGTTAAAAGACCAATCTTTAATCCCATTTTTCTGGTTCTGGCAGTTCTGATTTTTCAGAACTGACAGTGGCCGGTCGACCGGGTCGGTCGACCGGACGTGCACAGCGTGCACGCCTGTGTGCACTGGAGAACGGTCGACCGGACCGGTCGACCGCTTCAGAGAGCTTTGCTCTCGGGAAATATCGGTCGACCGGGCCGGTCGACCGACAGAGAGTTTACTCTCTTCTCCAGTTGCTCGGTCGACCGGGTCGGTCGACCGGAGGCTGCAACGGTCGGATTTTGACCGTTGCCGGTCGACCGGACCGGTCGACCGGCAGCTCTGACAGACCCCAACGGTCAGATTTTTCTGACCTCTATAAAAGGGGGTTTTGTCATTGTTTTGAGCCAAGATTTTAGGAGAGCTTTTGTCCAGATTTTCCCATTCCTTTCAGAAAGTTTTCTCCACAAAATTTGTGTGCAAATACTTCCAATCAAAAGGGAAGATTCATCAAGAGAGTGTAAAAGTGATTTCTTGTGTTTTTCACCATAATTCTTTTCCTTGCTTTCTCACAATCACTTGAGCTATCCATTGTCTATTATCCATAGGATTGTGTTGTGAGAGTTTGTAATTGGTGATCAAAGTGTTGTAGATCATCAAAGTTTTCATCTTTGTTCTTTTGAGGAGACGGGCAAGTGTGCTCGTGGTTGTTTAGGGTTCGGGTGCGAACTCTTGTAGCTTGAGGTGCGGCCTCGACGAGCCGGTGGGCTTGTGGTGTGTAAGGGACTTTGGGAGTCCGAGGGCTTGTAGGTGTTGCGGCACCAAGGAGAGATCCGGTTGGATCGTGCATAGTGGAAATCCTTCGTGTGTCGAAGGCGGGATGTAGAGCAAGTGTGCTCGAACCTCGAAACATACCCTTGTGTTTGCGATTGCTCACTCTTGCTCTCTTTCTCACTTAGTCTCTTTTATATCTTGCATTACTTACATTGTCTTTACTTTACATGCTTGATATACCCTTGTGCTTATATTGTTATATACTTGCGTGGGATTGCTTGTTAACACTAGTATTCAACCAAGAGAGCCAACGCGGCACCTCAACCCATTCAAGGGGAATCTAGAGGAGCTTGTCCAGAGCCTCGCAAGGGGAATTCGGCAACACTCTTGAGTTATACATAAGTGTTTAATTAAAAGAAATTTTAATTTGGTCAACTTAGTTTTAATTCCGCATTATTTGTTCATAAGTGACCATTAGATTAGCCATCACCTATTCACCCCCCCTCTAGGTGATCTTACAGCTTCAAATGCCAATCCAACTGGAGGAATCTAGCGGAGAATCCGAGTCACAATGCTTCATGGTAGGGGTGCCACCGGATACGGAGTATCCGCGGATATCCGCATCCGAATCCGCCTCCAATCCGGATACGGATATCATTTTTTCACATCCGTCAATATTCGTATCCGTATCCGTATCCGAAAAATAGGTGCGGATACGGATATGGTAAAAGTAATATCTTATTCGTATCCGATCCGATATCCGAATGTTGCGTGCTTCATAATGATATCGGTATAGAGAAGACTATTCTTCAATAGAATAAGGCATTAAATTTTGATATTTTGAGTTAGTGAAAAAGTAATAGTGGAAAGTATTCGATTCTTGCAAGAGCACCACAAGATATTTTGAGTATTTCGACATCAATCTTAGCACCGGAGGACGTGTAATCTATTGTTATAGAAGTCAAATGTCAATGAATACGATGAATGTATTGATATGTACACAATAATATCATAGTATGTATCACATTTAATATTGTAGTAGATGAGATAAAAAGTAATATAAGTATTTCTGTTTAATTTATCTTTAACCATATCCATTTTTAACATATCCGATTAGTATTCGCATCCGATCCGCTAATATCTGATTTATATCTGATATCCGATTTTGGCGAATACGGATATCATTTTTTCACATCAGCCAATATTCGTATCCGTATTCGTATCCGAAGGTTGGGTGCGGATATGGATATGGGAGAGGTAATATCCGATCCGTATCCGATCCGATGGCACCCCTACTTCATGGTCCAAGGGAATGACTCCCTTGAGGTACATTCGGATACTCAACTAGATAGTGCTAGCTCTTCATTTGATGATCATGATAGTATGGATGCCAATGCCTAAAATGAAGAGTTATCTATTGTTTGTGAGAACCTCCTTGAAAAATATAAAGTTTTGAAAAAGAAAACTTGTATGTTAAATAAAGAAAAAGAGGATTTGTTTTCAAAACTTGAGTTGGTTTTGCAAGAGAAGGTTGAGATTTCTAATGAGAGGGATTCATTGAAATCTAGACTTGAACTTGCATTAAAAAAAATGAAGTTTTGAAAAATAAAAATGATAGGGAAATAATTTTCAAGAAAAATGAAAAATTGTCTTCAAAAGTTGATTTTGTTTTAAAAGAGAATGTTTCTTTGAAAAACAAAATAATTTCTATTTCAAATGATTTAGAAATTTGTTTAAAGAAAAATGAATTTTTGCAAAATAAAATTGATGCACATGTTTGCCATGCTAGTGTAGTATCACACACATCACCTATTGCATGCCACACTTCTTCTTTAATTGAAAAAGATATATCTATGCTTAAGAAGAGTGTTGATTGTTTGGGCTCCACTTTGAGCCAATGTGCCAAGAGCCATACACGTTTGGAATCTTTGTTTCGAAAGAAACAAGTTCCATCTATGCATGCACACCATCCACGGCATACACATGCTCCTCACGGACACATCCATCACTTGTATGCTCATGTGTACACATGTACACATTGTGGACGTAAGAGCCACCTTGCTATATTTTGCTATGATAGAATACATGTTGAAAATTTAGCAAATAAATTTGTTTGGGTTAGGAAAGGTGCTAACCCTCATGGACCCAAAAAGTTGTGGGTACCAAAGACCACCCCTCTTGTTTATGATGTAGATGTGGGCTCTCACATGACGTGAGAGTAGAGGTACCTTGGAGTGGATGCGTTCCGAGCTTCATGATGACTATTTGGATGCATCACTTTCAAGGGAAGTTTGGTGGGAGGACCACCTTGGTTTGGAGAACTAGAGCGGTGCCCTCATCGGTTTTGGTATCGATCTCTAACTCCCGTTTATATTTACATGCTTTTCATGTTCATTATTTATAGCATGCTTTGATGTTTATAGATTATCATGAAAATGCCATGATTATTAGATCCTTGACATGCATGTATAGCGTTTGAGACACCCATGTTTAATATGGATCATTATTTTAGTGTTCTCACCTTTGTTTAGCTATCATGTTTATCATAACTCTAATAACATGTGAATTTACATAATAATCATGTTTATATTTATCATGTTGATTTTTGTCTTGTTTTTATGCTTCATGCGTTGATTACATGTTTAGATGTTAGTTTTCATTAAAACTTGGTATATACTTGTACATATAGTGGGCCACAAATAAATCTATATATGTTTGAGCTTGAATGCTTATTTGAACCCATTAGATGTGTTAGTATAGTCTAGTTTTAATGATTCATGCATTTAACTTGTATTCTTATTTTATCCATATTGTCATGTTTTTCACGTTTAACTTCATATATATGTCCATCTTTTCTAAACTATTGATTATACATATACATCCTTTGAGCCACGTGCCTTCATGCATATACATTTGTGGACTCGTTGTGTTTGGATATGTATGTATAGTTTAGTTTGTATAAGACATACATATGCCTTGAAGATTAAATAATTTTGATGATTTTCATGTTTTCATGTTTAAAGGAATATTGAGCTTAATGTCTATTTTTCATGATTATGATCTTCACATTTTATTTGTACACTCACTTTTCTTGTTTACTCATGGTTTGTTTTCATGAGTCATATTTATGCTTCATTGACTTGAGTGTTGGATATCATGTGGATTTCTTGTCTCTTGAAAAATATTTTTATTTTATTCCTTACTTGAAGGATTTCGTACTAGTTAACAAATTTTTCCATTTAACTAGTTGCGGGATTCTTCGATATGGTAGAAGTTTTCAAGCATACTATATTTTTCAAACCTATTTTTTGAAAACCCCTACCTTTTATGGGCGGTTGGTTGGGAGACCATGCTCATGTATGCTTTATAGTAAAAATCTTTTTAAACTTGAACATGAATGGGTGGTAGGTTATATGAGGTTTACACTTGATATTATTGTTGTTTCAATTGGTATCATTGGATTCTTTCAATTGGTATCAATATTGACATTTTTTGTATACTCATATATATTTTTATGTATGTATGCTTACATTTCGAAGAGTATCAATTTCGATTGGTATCTATTTTTCATACATATATATATTTTGCTTATGCTAATTTTGAGTTTTAATGACCATCATGTTTCAATTGATTAGTTTTCAATTGGTATTCTAATACAAGCTTAGACATTATTTTAATTGATATTTCATAAAGGGGGAGAAAACTCGTATTTTATTTTTCAATTGATATTTGTTTACCTTTGGTTTTGTATTCCACTCCCTTGCTTTATGATAGAAAATAATAATTTCAATTTTGTATCATATGTTTAAAAAGAATAATACTTTAAATTGGTATCAAGATTGTATTTGTTTTCCTAAAATTGGTATCAAGATGCTTATTTGTTTACTCAATTGGTATCAAGTTGTTTGTTTATTTTCATTGGTATCTATTGATCTAATTCTTTCAATTGGTATCCATGAAAATTTATATTGATTTGTTTGTTTGAACCATTTATTGATTCTTTGTTTCGAACAAAAAGGGTGAGAAGAATGTTTTGTTTTTACTTGGACCCCTTTGTTGATGATTGACAAAAAGGGGAGAAGTATTTGTCGTTTATACATGTTTTATATGCATGTTTTGTTTTATTTATTTGTTTGTCGTTTAATTGTTTAATTGGTATCAAGAGCATTATTTAAGAGCATGTTTTTATTGGTATCAAGAGCACGTTTTATGCATAATGCATTTCATATGTTTGGTATCAAGAGCATATTTTTGTATTTGGTACCTTGTTTTATGCATGACTATGCATACATGTTTATGAGCTTTTATTGCATATTTATTTGTTATTGCTATGCATGAGTTAAGGGGGAGCTTCTTTGAAGCTTAACTTTAATCCATGCATATATAACTCCATGAGTTTTGTCATCATCAAAAAGGGGGAGATTGTTGGCCCAGAGGCCTTCCACTCTAGTTTTGATGATGATTAACTCATGTAGTTATGTTTACTAATAATCTTGTGATTTTAGTTTCAGATCATTTAGCAAGATATTAGTTGGTGATTGCTTCAACAAGAGGAGTTTGGAAGCTTTCACATGGTGATTCCATAGCCCGAGCATCATGATGATACATAGCACTCGTTGGAGTCTAGCTCGTGGATCACGGTTTGGATCGAGTCGACTTGAAGATGGAAGATCGTCAAGAAGACTTAGGTATCCATAGTTTAGCGTGTTTAGATCCATTTGTAAAGATTAGATAGTTGATA
Organism: Agave tequilana; assembly: GCA_038442645.1. Taxonomy (NCBI): domain Eukaryota; kingdom Viridiplantae; phylum Streptophyta; class Magnoliopsida; order Asparagales; family Asparagaceae; genus Agave; species Agave tequilana. The sequence goes on from JAVJIF010033761.1 coordinate 68,706, forward strand.
TGCTCAAGTTCACAATACACACACGTTTTATGTTTTGGTATTTTTAACAAAACATATTTTTGGATTTAAAGACAAAAACTATGATATATATATGTTTCATGTATATTGGACTTATGTCCATATGCAACATACTTCAATGTGTTTAAATATCATGTTTTTGTATTTCAATGAGTTTTAGGAAAAATCAGATTTCCTATTGAAAAATCTAAGTTTGACAAAATACAGTTTTTGGTTTTTGGTAAAAATGATAAGACACAAAAATAGTTCAAATTGCTTGATATTTGAGTTGAAATTTTTATCACATGTTTATATATCAATGCAAAATGTTAAAACTATTTTGGGGATTTTAGAAGATTTTTAAGTATTTTAAAGAATATTTTTAAACTCAAATTTCTGACCCAAAGTGCTGCCTGCCAGGCTCTGGCGGTCGACCGGGACGGTCGACCGGGTTCCAGAGTCGGTCGGTCGGTCGACCGACGTGCACAGACCTGTGCACGTTGGCCAGGCACAGGGCACGGTTAACCGGACCGGTCGACCGGCCAGAAAGCTTTGCTCTCTGTTTTTGGGCGGTCGACCGGCTTCCTCAAACGGTCGAAAAATCGACCGTTGGCGGTCGACCGGGCGGTCGACCGCCAGCCGTGCTGGCTGAAAAATCAGCCAACGGCTAGTTTGTTGGAGAGGCCTATTTAAGCCCATCTCTTTGGGGTTTTTGACAAGACTTTTGACAAGAAAGAAAATAGTGTTTCTCCAGAGTTTATTTTAGTTTTTCAAAAGTGTTTTTGGGCTTTAAACTTCAAATTTGGTTTTGTGTTTTAGGGTTTGAAAAAATCAAGGAAAATAGAATTTTGGGAGATTTGTTGTGTTCTTCATTTCCATTATCTTTAAAGAGTTTTTCCCAAGATTTTTCTTTGAGTTTTTGTTTTCCAAACTCTAGCTTTTCCACACTTGAGCTATCATTTATCCTATTCTATAGGATCATTTTATTTGTGGGAAAAGAGATTGTGTTTGCGGTTGAAAGAGACCATTTGTTGTAAACCCTTTTTATTGTTGGATTGCTCCCTCTTCGGTAGAGGTTGAGATTTGTATTTGCTCCCTCTAGTGAGAGGTGGAGTTTGTTGGCTAAGGGCCTTATCCCTCTTCGGTAGAGGTGGATTGGTTGTATTGCCTCATTGGAGGTTGTAAGATTGAGAGAGGAGTTCGGTACTCCTTAGTGGATTAGAAATCCTTCTCGGTGAAGGCGGGGACGTAGAGCTAGGGGCTCGAACCTCGAAACACATCTTTGTTTTTGCGTTTGATCCATTGACTCTCAACTCTCTCTCTTTTTACTTTGTGCATTGATAATATTGTCATATCATATACTTGCTTGTGTGTTGTTGCAATTAGTTTTAAATTCCGCATTGAGTTCACTAGATTAGCATTATCACCTATTCACCCTCCCTCTAGGTGATTTCAACATTTACCATGCAGTCTCCTGGAACTTGCCTGATATCACCCCCTGTTATGTTATCACCTGACATCCGGCATGACATACCTGATTCTTATAATTATCACGATACGGGAATGATGACCTGAAATCTTGATATATCCTGATATATTCCAGTACAATTTGTACTCTTTACTTGTTACTGTTCATTTATGTAATCTGATAATTATCTAATAAATTATAAAAAGGGACAACTTACATCGGGTTGGGGGAAACTAATGGATATAAATATTTGTTCGTCTTTACAGTAGTATTAGGTATGTTGTGCAACTAAAGCTTTTCGGTTCTACCTGAGGGCCTTCAAGTGACCAAGGGGAGCGCTAGCTCCCTCCTTCTTGGTACCATCCTGAAAAGGGCATCCTATAAGACCCTCCTATACGCCTTACGGCCGGTTCAGTACACCAACAACGAAACACCCTCGACCGTGGTTCCGGGCATGCACGAGACCCACTATAAATATTGTTCGTTGATACCCCCGTTGGTTTTCAATAACACCTTTCTTTACTCAGATGTGGAATATGTGTGCCGGGATGCTAGTCCACATGCTTAGACATCTGAGTAAGACAAGTAATAATAATAAAAGATCCCAATTAATAATTCATTATTTGTTTTGCAATTCGGGTCGTATGGACTTAGTTAACGATGACGTGAGATATATAGTATATAGATGAGGATTTCCTTATTTGGATTATTTCTTGACGTACTTATCTCATGAAATCGTAAACTGGTTTGTACCTTTGGTTTTGCCATATTTGCTTTCATTAAGTTTTATTTCAGATTTCTAGTTTTGTTATTGTTGTTATTATTATTATTATTATATTATATGTATACATCCTGGCTTACCACTTGTGTTCTACCCCCACTGGTCTCCTATTCTTATCACATTATGCTACGCATGTTCGCTACTTGATATCACTTATTATCTCTCTGCCTGCTCCTGTATGCCTATGCTCACGACACGATTTTCAATACATGCTCTTTTGATTCGAATATATCGATACACGTGTATTTATCTATGCACGCCACTTGGCAATTACCACACCACTCGTTGGGGAGTTTCTGACTCTCCTGGATCCTTATATTCAGATCCTAAAGTTTGGAGCTTATGAATTCTCCCGGTTGTTGATCAGAGATGAAGTGTGGATCTTCAGCAGACCGTCTGAGATCCTATCCTTCCAGGCCCCCTTGCTCGTCTTTCGAGTTTTTCTTTTATAACTCGTGAGCGCTTTTTGTACTGTACATACCTATATATTTCTTTGTATTCTCACAATTGCGCCTATCAGTGATGTAATATTCTTATAATATTGTATCACATCCTGAGATAACTTTGTAATTGTACTCATATGTTGGAATGTATAATGTACCACGTATTTTTTAATTCTGATTTTTGACTGTACTGATACTTAGCGTGTATATGTGAGGATATTTTCGATTTACGTATATACGTCGCAGTAACGTCTCTGTACCCACGGGACTGGAGCGTTACAGGCATAAAGGCATTGATAAGATTGAAGTTGTTCCCAAATTATATACAATTAGGTGTTGATTTGAAATTGTTATGCTTAGATTGATCTTATAGCCTTGATATTATCAACAATTCTGCGTTTTAACTTTTAACTTTTCTAAATTGTTCTTCCAATTCATCTATGATGCTGTTTAAACTTTGGCCGACTGAGTATTTAACTCTCCTATGATAAATTTCTTTTTGGAGAAGGGAATCAAATTAGCCATTCGCTGACAAACTGATAAAACTTCTCTGAAAATATCTGCCAGTGGAGTTGCTTAGTTCTGTCAGTCAGATCCACAAGGTATTTAGTTTGGATCTAATTGAATTAATTAATGAGATTCAGAATATCTAACACTAGAATTTATCAAATCTGAGAACATTAAGGTTGATGACTTTAAATTTTATGGATTGTTTTTTTCAAGTTGAGGACATAGATATTAGTGACAACTGCCCTTGACACTTTGTGGCATTGGTAGTTATGTAACGATTAAAACTAGAACTAGAACCACACAGAGCCTGCATTGTTTTGTTATCTCGCAATACTGTTTCAGTTTCACTCTTATATAAACCCCTTATCCTCTACTCTAATTCTTAGCTAACAAAATACCAAAATGGAACTCTCCATCAGTGCTCTCTCCTCCTTCATCTTCCTCTTCCTCTTACCAACAAGCCAAGGTAAATTATATCGCCTCATTTCATTATATTGCTCCTCTACTGTTGTCATCACAATCATCAAATGTTTCTTTAGGGAGCGGTCCAAGTTGGCAATCTTAACCGCAATGAATAAACACAAAATGCCATAGTTTTTTGACTAGCTGTCAATCTGACATCAATCTCAGTTACAGGAGTTACCTCCAACCTATTTCGCGAGTATATTGGCGCTGACCTCAAGGGAATCAATTTCACCGACGTGCCCATAAGCCCGAATGTTAACTTCCACTTCATCCTCTCCTTTGCTATTGACTATACCAAAAATACCAACCAGCCAACACCCACCAACGGCAATTTCAACACATTTTGGTACACTCAACACCTAGGTCCTAGCGACATTGCTAGCATAAAATCCCAACATAAAAATGTTCGAGTTGCAGTTAGCCTAGGGGGAGATGCAGTCACCGAGAAGCAACATGCGTACTTCGCGCCCAAGTCTATATCGTCTTGGGTCACCAACGCCATTTCCTCCCTCACTCAGATCATCAAAATGTACAAACTGGATGGAGTTGACATCGACTATGAGCATTTCAGCACTGACCCTAACACATTTGCAGAGTGCATTGGCCAGCTGATAACAACACTGAAGAAAAACGAAGCGATTGCATTCGCTTCAATAGCTCCATTTGAGGATGATCAAGTGCAAAGCCATTATCAGGCGTTATGGCGAAAATATGGGCATGTTATAGACTATGTCAACTTCCAGTTCTACGCATATGATCCGATAAAATCTGTGGATCGATTCTTGGAACTGTTTGTTCAGCAAGAGGCTAACTACAATGGGGGGCAGCTACTGGCAAGCTTTTCTACTGATCGCGAAGCTGCAGGGGGGTTGACGCCTGATAACGGTTTTTTTGCTGCGTGTCAGGAGTTGAGGAAGCAAGGGAAGCTTGGGGGGATCTTTGTGTGGTCTGCCGACGACTCGAAGAAGAATGGTGGTTACAGGTATGAAGAACAGTGCCAGAAGTTGCTGGCATGAGCTTAGAAGCTCTCACTGAAGTCATTTTGCTGATATGTATGTGAATAAGTTGTAGTGTGCCATATCAGTGTGTATCTCTTGTTCTTGATTACATACAACATTTATGTCATATTTTAGTAGGACTTAGTAAATTCAAAATCACAGTTCATCCAAACGAGCGAACCAAAAAAAGAAAAAAAAAAAAAAAAAAAAAAAAACCTACCACCCTCTTTATTTTTCTGCTTTTGATTTTTTATTGGGGTGTTGGGTGGGCGAGAGAGGGAGAAGGAGCGCCCAATGCGCCCATCCTCACTTTCTAAAACCTCAACAAAAAAAAAAAAAAAAACAAACAGAATCCAACCAACAAACCATGATTCTCTGCACTCTATCTCTCCCCGTCTCCAACGACTCCTCCATGAATTCAAAACCTCTCTCCGTTTCAAATTCACGAGCCTGGAGACAAAACAAAGGAAACCCAGTACGGGTTCATTCCCTCTCTCCCCTTCTTCCTAAATGTAGTCGGCGCCGGCGACGATGGGGTTCTGAGGCTTAACTGATCAAATACTCATCTCGGGGATGGAGGTTTGGCGGTGAGAGGGAAGAGAGACATGAAGCCTTTCCTCCTCTCCCTGGGCTTCGCTCTCGCTCTCTCTTTCACCGGCTTCCTCGTCTCCCATCTCCGCTCTCGCCGCCGCTGTGGAGCCCCTTCAGGTTGTTCTGCTTCATTTCTCTCATTTTGTGTCATGTCCTTGTTTAGTGCTTATAATGCCGATAACCTGTTTGTTCGTTTGCAGCAATGGAGTCTGAACCCCGTGGCAAGGGCCTCAAAGATGAGCTCCGCATTCTGAAAAGCGTAAGAAAAATTCAAGTTTTGGTAAACTTTGTTCTTGTTTTTGCAGTTTGGCAATGTGGGTGTTTTATTTATTGGTTTTGTATGAATTTGGTTTTTTTTTGATTCAAAAAGGAAGAATCTTTGGCAAGGATTATCAATGGCACTTCTACCACGACCACGACCACCACAACCACCACCAAGTTTGTTGGTCTCTCTCCAAGGAGCAGGAGCTCCGGCGACGAGGAGGGATTCCTTCTTTCTGAATTCAATGACTTGGTCTTGAAGGAATTTGAGGCATCCGGGCGAGACCCAGAAGGAACACCAACCAATCACACACCAAAGAAGGGGGAGACTAGAGATGAGATTGCAATGGAGCAGGAGATTGAGCAGCTTAAGAACTTGGTGATATCCCTAAGGGAAAGGGAGAGGAGCCTTGAGGTACAATTGCTTGAGTACTATGGATTAGAAGAGCAAGAAGCAGCCATGAGGGAGCTAGAGAGCCAGGTGAAGATTAACACGATGGAGGCGAAGATTTTCTCTCTAAAGATTGAATCTGTGCAGGCTGAGAACCAGAGGCTACAAGCTCAATTATTGGATTATTCAAAAAACTTGAGTGAGCTCGAGGCTGCTAGAGCAAAGGTTAAGTTTCTGAAGAGAAAGCTGAAGACAGATGGAGAGGAGGCGAGGGAGAAGATGGCTACACTTCAACGGAAGATTTCCACGTTGCAAAGTAGGGTGGAAATGGACGGTGTGGATCGTGAAGATTTTGAGAGGAAGTTGAAAAGGTTGAAGGAGCTGGAAGATGAGGCTCTGGATCTTAGAATTCTTAATTCAGAGATATTACAGGAGAATTTGGAATTAAACAAGAAGTTGGAAGGCTTACTTCTTGAGGGCCCTGAGGTAGTCAGTCTCCTTTCTTGATATTGGCCTTTTCCAGTTGTTTATATCAGTATCTTAAATGGCTGTTTTAACACAATAACATTTAAGGATATTGAGTAGCATCTTAAATTTGAATCAGTTTCATCCATAAGAAGTTCCGGGTTTTTTTTTAGCTTTTTAAAGATAGAAAACTTATGCAAAGTTGTTAAATTGTGTATCAGGATTTCATTGCTCATTTTTTCCTTTCTGCGTCATGATATTTTCGTTTTCTTTTCTTTCTTTTTTTTGGGGAAAAAAAAAAACAGTATAGTGCATTTCGTTGGTTCAATAAGTTACAGAACTTTATTGTTTCGATAGATATTCTAGTGGTCTGCTTGTGCCTCATATGGGCTTTCAATTAAGGAAATTGACTATTTGACGTAAGATCATAACCATGGAATTGGAAGTTCTAAATCCAAATACAAATTCCAATTCCATGATTTTGATAAATTTTCTTTTGTGTTTCATGTTCAAACTTCAAGGGTTTGAAATTGTGGAGTTATGATTTAAAGAAGTTTGTACATATCAGAATATATAGAGATATAGTTAAGAGATTTATAGACTCAATACATTTACTCATGATTTTAGTTAAGTCATAAAACACAGCGTGATGCGCTCGTCATGTTTATGTTTACGAATTTTACATTCCGCTACACTTTCTTTTCTCCAAGGAAAGACAAACCATTAGGATATGTTCAATGGACAGTAAATTACTGACACATTCTATTAGATTATCCTGGGCCCTTGCATTATTTGCTTGTAAGTATTTTATTCTGCTTCCTTCAATTTCCTCCAAAAACGATCTCTGTATGTGGATTTTTCTAACTGTTCTACTGTACTGTCTTGAATTCCTAATGGGGTATTTTGAATGGTCTCATTCAACTTCAGTTTCTGCTGCAGTTCTGACCGGTTGCTGTTCTGTTTCAGGCCAAAGCTTTGGAGGAATCCAAACACTTGAAAGAAGCAAATGACAAGTTGACAAAGGAAATTGAGCAACTCCAAACTGATCGTTGCACAGATGTAGAAGAATTGGTATATCTGAGGTGGGTCAATGCATGCCTCCGTTATGAGCTGAGGAACTATCAGCCCACGCCTGGGAAAACATGGCAAGGGATTTAAGCAAGAGTTTGAGCCCCAAGTCAGAAGAGAAGGCCAAACAACTAATAGTTGAGTATGCCAATTCGGGGGCTGATGAGAAGAGATTGCAGCCTGCAGACATTGACATGGGATATTCTTCTTCTTCACAAGCATCCGCTGGAGAATCCGATGACACTTCAAATGATATTTTCTATGCCAGACGAAGTAATTCGAGCAAATCAAAATTTTTTAGCAAGCTTAAGACGTTGGTTTTGGGGAAGGACAGACGTGGTGGCAGGCCTTCGTCAGCAAGCAGAACTCCCATGAGCTTTGCCGATTCTGACAGAAGGACATCATTTTCCACTTATTCTGTGGATGATATGAGTGGAAGAGATTCATCCAACAGCCTCTCTCCAAGCATAACAGAGGAAATTAGCCCCTGTAATCAATTGTCAGGAATGGTGGAGGCACAGATGGACGAGCACCGGCAGAGAAAACATGCTCACTCTCATGGTAGGTCCTCTCTGGATGTCCAAGGAATACGGAGGCAAGACCTGGAAGAAAATAGGGAAAGAAAAGGTGAACATTACGAGCTGAACGTGGGAAGGTCTTGTAGCTTCAGGAGGCTGGACTCTCTGGAGAGCTCAACAGCTGCAAGTCAAACCAGTTCAGTTTCCAGCGAAGGCACTGATAGTCCTGAGAAGATGGAGCTGAAAAAATTTGCCGAGGTTCTGAATAAATCCCGAATTCCAAAACACAAGAAATGGGCATCTTCTGGTAAATAATTGCTACTTCTTGTAGGGAGCATTAGTTGCATATTGTTTCACACACCATTTGTTTGGCTGCATACAGTTTGCCAGCATGTAACCTGTGAATAGCATTGTAGATACGTTGTAATCTTCTATAAAAGTGATGTGATACTTTACAATGTTCAAGATAAAAATCTGTAGAAAGTCAGTTTATATGCTTTGAGCTGAGATTTCTACCCTCTTTGTTCAGTTACTTTTGCTAATTGAAAGAAGTCCCACAAGTAACAACAGTTTCTATGCCCATTAATAGTTAATACTGAAAGGCATGCCCATACTTGGAATATACAAAAGCTAATTACACACCTAGAGTTTAGAAAAATGCATTAATAATGTGTGTACCAACCCAAAAGTCAAATAAAAAGATGGCTACACATGAAAAATGAGTAGATGGTGATAGAAACATGAAAGTCGTATAGTAAAAATAGTGCAGGATTCGTGATGCTTGCCAATAAAAAGGCTTAGTGTAACACCCCAAGCGAGTACTTCCCATAGGATCACCCATCATGAAATTGATCTTTACTCAAGCATGCAGCACGCGTAGTTCCTTCTTTAAACATGCTAGCCACGGTTAATCCTTGAGTTCATGGGAACTATCATACACTACAGACTTTTCTGGTACATAATCCACATGGGATTATTCATTTGGGGTGTGATTTAGATTCTATCATTTGTAAGCAAGAGAAAACTGACAGCCCACGATGCTGAAGTAGCTACGGCATAGGAACTATTATACACTAGATATTTTTCTAGTTAATAACCTGTTGGGATTCTGGTCGAACAAATAGTCCCACATTGGTTAGATATGGGGGTGGTCTTGTGTACATAAGAATTTGGGCAACTCCACCTAAAAGGCTAGTCTTTTGGGAGGTGCCTCAGGTCCTTCAATTAGTTTCAGAGCCATATTCCGAACTTAGTCGCTTAGTCGTGTGTGTGGGTGACGTTCAATTTTGTTGATCCCCCAATTTGACGCAAGACGGCGCAGTAGTTGGGTCCTTGTAAAATAATTTAGCTCGCGAGATACTTGACAATGGTACTACTTTACAGTGAAGTTGAGCTTGCGGGAAGACTCTTTGTTCGAAGGGGATTGTTGAAGGAACAAAAAGTCCCACATCTGATAGACATGGAGATGATCTTAGGTATCTAAGGATTTAGACAACTCCACCTAAAAGGCTAGTCTTTCATAACCCACATTCATTTGGGGCGTGACATTAAGATTCTATCATTTGTAAGTAAGAGAAAACCGACAAGCCACGATGCTAGAGAGAGGCTTGATTGGGTCTTTCTGTCCAGGTGCAGGTAGTCCGCATTTTCACAGACATGTCTATTTCACCGAGAGTGCTCAGATCGTTACGCCTTTCGTGCGTGCCGGAACTTACCCGACAAGGAATTGAGGCATCCAGGCATAGTGTAAATTCTCTTTCATTCTCACCCAAAATAAAACTTTTATTAAGTCCATAACATTTTCAAATTGCTTCCTTCCAATTTTGATCACTCTTTTCTCCAACTTGATCTTACAAGATCTAATCGTTGGTCTCTTATGTCTCCTCCAATAAATAAGACTTTTTCCCCCCCAAAAAAAAAAACAAAAAAAAAAAAACAGAGAGAGAGGAAGAAAGAATGAAAAGAAAAAAAAGAGAGAGATTCAAAAAAGGAAAAGAAAAAAGAAAAAAAAGAGATTCATCATAGGTTTTATGGCTGTTAAAGTTAGGGATTTGGTAGAATTAGAGAGATAGATTGTCTCTCCTAGATTATTCTACTATATAAAACTCATTATATTTTATAAAGAGGTCCGCGACGATATGCTATTTATTTTATAACACTCCCCCTCAAACTGGAGTATATATATCATACATATCTAATTTTTTACAAATAAATTTTACTCATTTCTTTCAAAGAAGTATTGTGAGTAAATCTAGCCTAGTGGTCTGATATACAACAAAATCGGGTCATTGTGCAATATGCCTTTCAATTTATCCTGCAAACTTTAGTTTGAAAAATATCCTCATGTACTGTGGATTGGAAGATCAAAACCTACAATCTTCCACAAGGGAAAGAAGCATTTTGTCGCTTGAACAAATCTCAGTTAGGGTATAAGATGGCTATTTGATTCTATGTTAAAACATATATTGGCCTTAAACACGTATTTGTCTACGCGTATACAGAGCAATATATACGGTGACTATTCGCTCCGTTTAATATGTTATCCACTATGCTTATAAATTATATATATATATATATATATATATATATATATATATATATATATATATATATATATATATATATATATATATATATATATATATATATATATATTATGTACATATTTTATCACTACTAGAGCTATATGTAATAAAAATGATGTATAACTATTGTATAAGTGCTTTTTCGTTTATAAATTAGTAATACACTTTTTGAATTTGCTATTATAAGTATCAATTTTGGTTGCCTGGTGACTGTTGGTCTCAATTTTGATGAGTTTTATGGTGAAGAATATGTTTTTATAAGCTATTAATCCATTTATGAAAGTGAAGCACAATGGGATGAAAATCTTGTCATATTTCGAAGTTAACTAGTATTCACAAGCCTAAATTTATAAATGAGGTACTATCTTACAAACAATATTCTATAAGAAAAATCATGTCTATAAATAAATTTCCAAAATTTATCCAAGTTTGTTCCATATTCGCAAAAAAGATACAAATAGTAACAATCAAGATTATCCGCTTTCAAGCATGCTGAGGTCAATGCAATCCTTCTTGGACTGAAGTTAACAGCTGAACTGAGGGACACATTTTTAGGATTTTATTTTATTTTCAAGAGGAAATAATGGATCAAGAAGATCAAATCTGATTAGAGAAGAAGATGGTTTGAAGCAGAAAAACAGATCAAGGTAGAGCAGTTTAGTCGACTTATAAGAAGTATAAGTCAACTAATGCACCGACCAGTCGATTGGGCAGATATAGAGAAGGATTGGTTATACAATAGTCGACAAATAAGAATTATAAGTCGAGTAATAGAAAGAGTAGTCGACTAATTTGCATGATAAGTCGTTTAATCAGTCGTTTCTGAAGCGTAAGCAGTTTCCTTTTCATGTGCGTGCGAGTTTTTTTTCTGGTAGAATTCGAATAGAATTCAGATTCTATGCTATGAAGGTTTGATTTTAAAGTTTAAGGGTCTAGATTTCTTGTAGATTAAGGAGATCAACTCCTTATAAGATTGATTAAGATTTTTCAAACATCTGATGGCCAAGATCATCTCATAGTCTAAATAGGAGTTATTTTATAAAATCTTATAAGTAAAAGTTGTAACCCAGTAAGTTGTTATGTAGAGAACACCAAGAAGATCTTGAAGAAGATTAGAGGAAGCCAAGAAAGTAACGAGCAAGGAGAATGTGCATAGGGAAAAGGTATACTCTTGTAATTTAGGTCTAGATTCAAAGATAAGGTGAATACACTTGTGAAATCAAGAGGAAGGTTAGCTATTTTATATTAAGTTCATTAATAAAACTCTCTCAAGTTCTCTCCTCGTGAATGTAGGTCAAGTTTGAGTTGAACTACATTAAATTCTCGTGATGTTTGTTATTACTCTTGTATTTAAGTATTGCTTGTTTACTTAACAACAGTTCTTTTTGCAATTATTATCATATTGTCAAGTCCGCAAACCTCGATCCCAGGAGTAACAATTGGTATCTAGCATACCGATTTCTCATAACACACATCATGTGGCATTGTAAGTAATGCAAAAAATTTGGTTCACTGGATTTGTAATAAAGACTTGGTGCCTTCATGGAGGGTTGCCCACGTGATCTACAAGTGTGGCAGTCTTCTTCATGATAACCCAAGGGTTACCCTGGAATTCAGTAATAGATCGACGATTGAAGTAGCCCTCCGCAAAGTCTCAACTATCGATTGTTTGGCTAATGGTTATATAAGTCTTTTCCTACTCCTCTGTCAGCAAGCTAGGCATCATTTCATATAACCATAACATTTAACATAAAGTAAAGGCTTTCGTTTAAAAAAAAACCCTCTTCCTAAATGTAAAAGGTAAAGTTGCAGTTTGTTTAACATGAATATGGTAATTGACTGTTAAAATGGCAAGAAAAAGTCTTGGATGATTTGTGCACTTCAACAATAATTTGGTTTCTGGAAGGTTAGGAACGACTGTTGTTATAGACAAATCAGACATTCAGTTTCACTGGTGTTTTTTCAATATCTTGACTTTGATTTCCCCATGAGCAGGTGCTGCTGCAGGTTCTTCTCGAGGATGACTTCCCACAGGTGCGTTGTTTGGAGATCCGACACATCAGTAGGCAACCGTTGGATCGGGAGCGACTGATCGCTGCCCGTCTGTTTTTGTGTGGATCGGTGGACCATCTTCCTCACTTGTTCCTCTGACTCACATGCTATTCTCCACCAATCTCTACGAGTCATGTTCTACTTTATCTTTTCTTTCTTTCTTTTTATGATGTTACTGTGTTGTACTTGTTGGGAAAACAATCGACGCTCTGATACCAATTGTTATGCGCAGCGGATAACCTTGGTGATATGATCAGTCCTTGAAAAAAGAAAACCATTGTAGAGCAAACTAGCGATACTAAGACAAAAGAGTAATAACAATAATTACACGAGAATTTAACATAGCTCGGCTCAAACTTGGTTTACGTCCATGGAGAGAGAACTTGAGAGAGTATTATTATAAACTTGTTATAATAGAGATTTAACATTCTCCTTGATACCATAAGAGTATTTACCTTCTCCTTGTCGTACACCTAGATTATAAGAGTATACCTTCTCTCTATACACCGGGAGATTTCTCTCTCTTTCTTGGCTCCGGCATCCTTTTTTGTCGAGCACCCCTAGATTGAACCTACACCTAGATTACAAGAGCATCCTTCTTCATCGAGCACCCATATAGGTATAAGATTGTACTGTACCTCCAGGACACACGCACCGTTCCATCTCTTTCTGTAATCTTGACTGTCTCAATGTCGTTGACATCGCAAACCGAGCCATCCACCATCTTGACAATCCCTTCTTCCTTTGCAATTAAAGAGTTTAACAGCTCCTTCTGAGAACAGACATGAACCGTACTACCAGAATCAAATATCCAAGCTTTACCTTGAGAAGTGTTGTCTTCAATGTAAGAAGTCATTAATACTTTGGTGTCTACATCGCTCATTGCTACGTCTGCCTCCATAGCTTGCCCCTTTTTTTTCAATCACTCTTACTGATGTTTGCAGTCATTCTTTCAATGACTTTTCTTGTGACAAAAATTACACGCTTTCGATGCGCCCAGACTTTTTCTTTTTTCTTCTCTTCCTTTCCTTCCCGTAAAGACCAAACTCGGTCCTTCTTCCTCCTTTTGATTTGACTTTTTTCTGATCTTATTAGATAAGAGAGTTAACGTGACCTCCTCCAAGATGAGAGTTTTCTTATTGTAAAGCATGGTGGTGACGATGTGATCATATGAATGTGAAAGTGAATTGAGAACTATCAATGTCTTGTCTTCCTCGTCAATCTTGACATCAACAGTTAGAAACTCGCTGATGACCTTGTTGAAGTTTAGATGTTCTCGCATCGCTGTCCCTTCCTTTATGCGTAGCCCATATAATTGTTTCTTGAGATACAGCTTGTTGGAGAGGTTTTTTGTCATATAAAATGTTTCTAATCTTAACCACAATCCCATTATCATTTCTTCATCATCACATTATACATAATCTCGTCTGTGAGACATAGTTGGATCGTGTTTGCCGCTTTCAGATTCATCTCCTCTCAATCGTCATCTGACACGCCTGCAAGTTTTGCTGACTTTTCATATAATGTCCTGTGAAGACCATATTGCACCAATAACGCCTTCACCCTCTTTTACCATAAATTGAACTTTCCTTTATCATTGAACTTCTTGACCTCAAATTTTGTCGTAGAACTTTCTATCTTCGACATATCGCCTTTCACCAATATTTAGCTCTGATACCAATTGTTCGAAAAACTATTGGCGCTCTGATACCAATTATTGTGCATAGAAAAAAACCTTGGTGATAATATTATCAGTACTTACAAAAAGAAAATTATTGTAGAGCATACTAGCAATACCAAGATAAAAGAGTAATAACAATAATAACATGAGGACTTAACGTGGTTCGGCCCAAAGTTGACCTACATCCACGAGGAGAGAATTTGAGAGAGTATTATTAATATACTTGGTATAATAGAGATCTATATTCCCCTTGATCCCACAAGAGTATTCACTGTTCCCTTGAATTTACACTTAGATTACAAGAGTATGTCTTCTCTCTATACACTGTCACATTCCTCTCTCTTTCTTGGCTTCCTCTGATCTCCTTCGTTCTAGATTATTTAATGCACTAGGTTAAAATCTTTATTTATAGGACTTTACAACATAAATCATATTCAAAGTATGAGATGATCTTAGCTATCGGATACTTGAAGAACTTTCCTTGATCAAGAAGAATTCTAAGCCCTTCAAACTTTAGAAATAAATGTTCATTGAATAGGAATTGATTCTTATTCGTATTCTACCAGAAAAGAAAATCCAATCAGATAGAATCCGAATCAGAAACAGACTCAGCACGACCAGGTTAGTCGACTTATACTTTTCATTAGTCCACTAATACCTTTAAGTGTCAACTAATACCTTCAATTTGTCGACTCATGTAGATGTCTGAGATTCTGTTGAACATCATCAGTCGACTAATAGATTCTAAGAGTACTTTCTGCCGATTTTGTACGTATCATAAAGGAATTTGGGACGACATGATGCATTCTTGTTTTGTGGTTATTTCACTAACTTATCTGCAATGAAATAATATTTTGGTTTGTCTTAAGTGTATTTGCGTCTAGTAAACAGGTGCCATTATAATTGATTTTGTGTAATTTATCCATGTATTCGGTTTTATAGTCAATAATAAATATTGTGCTACGAATACAACCCTATTAATATTAGACGACGATGATGATGATGATTATTATTATTATTAGCAGCAAAGGTATCCAAGTTTCTTAGAGCATCCTCCTAATCCTGCGGGTATGTGATGTTCACCTTTATCACACACCGTATAAATCAATTATCAAGGAAAAATATCCTTATGATGTCCATATTATGCACGATGAGAGAGAAACTCAAGACCACTTGCATGAGAGAATAATATGTCACTTATCTCACCTATGCACTTTGAGTTACGACTCCTCCACTATTTGGTTAGCAATGATTTATAATGTTAAGTATCATGTTGATCGTTGCAAGAGATAGACCCGATCATGGTTCTAGTTCGAACTGGCGAATCGAAACGGAACTGTGAAACGAAAACCAAAATCAGACCGGGCCGCCGGTTCTCTGGTTCCAAACTGAACCGAAACTCGGCCCAAGCCAATTCGTTTCCGTTTCATTTTTTTAAGAGCCGAAACCACTAGTTCTGATTCTTGAACAATTTTTTTAGCTTTTTGGGCCGACCGGCCTGGGGCCTGGCCAGCTGGGACTTGGCCCGCTTGACCCGCTTGGGGCCTAGCCCGCCTGATCCGTCTGGGGCCTGGTCAGCAGCTGAAAAAATGAACCGGCTCAATTCCTTATATGAAGGAACCGAGAACCGCCGGTTTCAAAACCGGAGTCGGGTCTAGCAAGTGAAGCCATCGATCAGCTCGTCAAACTCTTTATTGTTACAACATGCAACACCATGTACAAGTTATAAGTCTAGCTACATCAATCTTAACATTAAATGTCTACTTGTAACCAACCAAACAACGTAAAAGTGCACGGAATAGATCGATCAGAACCCGCTACGAAAACTCAAATAAACAAAATATGTCGAGTCACATGAATATTTCCAGCATATGGAACTTCATTCTGCATCAAGAAACTATATTCATCTTTACATGCACCAACAAGAAACCAATTTTCGTGAATTTTCCTACAAGGGACAGACATTTACTTCACATCTATTCTTTATTAGTTTTCATCACAGCAATCAACAACATATAATCTGTATTATGCCTTCAGCCTCTTCCCAAAATTTGGGCTGGAACGAGACTGGATCAATCAAAATAATTGAATTCACGCCTAGATTTACAATGTTCTATGTTGCACAAAACTTACACTTCAAATCAGAGATAATCCTACACTCCCTTAGAAATTCTAACAAAAAGTCATAGGCATTAACAAAGCCTTGTTTCTTTCATTAAGGGCTTGTGATGACTTTGTGAGTTATTTCAAGTATATCTCACACAGGATGAAGACATAATTTAGGATCAAAAGTTTGCAATGAATCTGTTAAGACAGAAGATTTATGACTACTCTGATCGAAATTCAAGCTATACCAATCTCCATAACAGCAATTACTGATAAAAACTCTCAAACTAAGAATCATAATGAGATTCCTAGTGTGAGAACCTACACTAAGTGATTCACTATATTAAAAAAAATTTAAAATAAGAGGCATTTCGCTACACTCCCTATGTCGAACCGTAATTAGGAAAAAAACCTCAGCTTCATAATTTTGCTCGCTTCAGCCACTTCTTTTTTTAAAGTAAGAATGTGTGCGCACGTGTCAAGCGCTGAAGCGCACGTCAACAGTGAAAGACAAAATGTCCCTAAGTAATTACTTCAAAAAAAGCGGATAGCTTCGAAAATGTCTTATTTCTGAGAACAGCGACTATGGTCGCAGTTATCACAAAATGATCACAATATAGAAGACTGCGACTGATCACAGTCCTCACAAAATGATCGCAGCCTTATTCTGAGGATTGCGATCATGATCACAGTCCTTATAAAATGCACAAAAATATCATTTTTTCTGAGTCTTTATATAATTGTGGACTGCGACACAGTATTCACAAAAATATCTTATATTTGAGTTTTATGAGATTGCGACCACGATCGCATTCCTAAAAGAGGATTGCAACCATTATCGCAGTCCTCACAAAATGTCTATTTTTGAGGTTTTGTGAGGACTGTGACCATGATAGCAGTCCTTACAAAATGCTCTATTTCTCAGTCAGTTCTCACAGAATTAATCGCGATCACGAACAAAAGGAGATCTGCAAAAAGGTCGATCCTAAAAAAAAAATTTGGGCTCCACCCCCTACCCAAGAGGGGGCTCCCCGCCCCCTTCCAATCCCCACGGCGACCTGACTGCGCAGGTCGACTCATGAATTACTCTGCATCGGAATCAAGATTGAGGGGTGAACATCGTCAGGTGCAATGGGGAAGGTTAAAATAGGTAATTAAAATATATAAATAAGTGATGGTTGGGAGGAATCAATTTTTGCTAACATAGATGAGGCTGTAGCTAATCAAATTATGACACTGAGTTTTTTTCTAATTATAAAGTAAAGTAGGTAGCTATAGCGAAACATTCCTAAAAATAATATATTAAAATATAAGAGAAAAGAATTAATATTCATATATTACAAATAAATTAATAATTAAGTTAACGAGTAAACTCTTTACTATTTAACAAAAGTTATACTTCTTTTCGTTCTTATAACGATACATACAAAGAGAGTATAATTTTCCAGTAATATGACCGTAAGAGATTCACTATTTAAGAAATTTATTTCAGAATTATGTTACCAATAGAAAAATATAACATATAAGACAAGAAAGATGAAATAAATATTTATTTGTTACACAACTCCTTTAGAGATTAAAGTTAAAAAATTCTTAATCATGCATCTCATTGGGACAAATAAGCCACACATCTCAAGCCAACACAGCCAAATCAAAATCAGGCAGAAAACATAGGCTCAAACCTGATTACAAATCATAAATGTTTAACCCATGCCCTACTTCCCAACTTAGTTTAGTTTTCAACTTCTACTTTGTTTACTAGTTCACATTTCAAAAGTGCAGTATCAACAACTCAGCATGTGAATCAATTATTAATAATTCGACATCAATAATTCAGCAGTTTAGCTAAATTGTTTGTGATTCAGTAGTTGTTTTAAGCACTTTAGTAAACTTAGCACTTTTTGTTTTTAATTTTTTTGTTAGGAGATTAACTCTCGATGTCATACCATTGTGAGTTTATGAGTGGGTGTTAAATATAATAAGTAATTAGTAGTAAGATAATTTGGTTATAATATTTATCATATAGAGTTGAGTTGAATTTAATAGTTTTATTAGTCATAAAATGAGTAAGATTTGATTTCATTTGAGTCTATATAAAAAGATTATTGCTTATAGATCAAGTAATTGCGTTTTCTAATTGACTTGCGTATCAACAAAACTGTAGTTCTTTGTAATTTAAAAACCGTATAGTTGTAAGATAATCAAATGCTTATGTTCTCTAACTAAAACTGCATCTTTTTTGAGAACAAAGAGCATGAGGCTGAAAAAACCTCCCGACATTTCATTAAAAAGATCTTAACGAAACAATCTTAATAGAAGGGTACACGGATGTAAAGAATCAAAAATGATCCTCCCAAGAAAGGAAAACTCTAATACTAGGCCACCTTACTTACAGACATCTAGACAACGTAGCCGTTATGCATCCACACGCATAAACTATCTAGATAGCGTTGCTGGTTTCCGACCAACCCAAACAGTCGATATCCTCGGTAATGATCTATGTTCTCCTCACTCCATCCACGCCTCTCTGAACCTCATGTTCTCTAATTGAAACTGCATCTATGAATCTAAAATTTAAACTTGTTAATCTAACAAACTACCCCATCTATGAACTACTCAACTAGCTATTTGGAGTTCTTCCTCTTGGGCTGCATTGAATAGTAGATCTTAGTTGACCAGCCACTACTTGGAAGATCAAACACCATGGATGTTCTTTCTTGACTTTCTGCTTACAAACAATCATATGCTCTTTACTTTAATCAATCTTTGATAATCTTCGGTCAAACATTCATCTCCTCCTCTGCTGGATCCACCACCATCCATGGTGACCCTGACATTTTGACAAATCATCATCTCTATTGTTTTGCATATCTTGAATCCTATTCACACAATAACTGGGTACTAATAAATTTTTTCATAAGCTGGAAATTTTGAATTGTATTATATTAATCCTAGTTCATACAACACTTACTCCATATAGGATTTACAGATATATATTGCAAAGAGTCTAATTGCAGCTATAAAGAGATCCTTGTGTCTCCTGCTGAGCTGAACAAGAGATTGAATTATACATTAGGGATTCTGGGATTAGGTTCTGAGAGCTGTCGCACGCAATCTGTACTCCATCTTCGATTCCGTAATTCTTGGAATTAAGCTTTTATTGCAAACCATATAAACTGTATGTTCTTCATGTAGTTATGATTCTTTTTCTTCTTTTTTTTCTTTTTTTTTTTTTTCCATGATGACTTCCTTTTCTTTTAGAAACCCACCATCTACGTGGTATTCTCAACCTCTTGTTATGACTTGTCATCTGCCTATCCTTAACTTTTCTTTGGTAGCGTGATGTCTTTTTTTTCAATTTCCCTTGTCCTTCTTCTTCCTTTTTTCATTTTTATGTTGTCTCCACTGCTTGAGATTGATCATCATCTTCATCGACTTGACATTTTCTTTAACCTTCATCCTTATGTGCAAACACTATGAATCAGAAAAGTGTGGGATCTAGTACTGCTTGTTGGGCATGCACACCATACGGAAGTGATATCCACATCAATGAACTTCTAAGAACACACAAAGATAAACACAATAACAACCAAGAGGAAGAACATTGTGTTGGGATTTGAGTCGAACGAATAGTCCCACATCTGCTAAATATAGGGATAGTCTTGAGTATATAAGGATTTGGGCAATTCTACCTATAAGGATAATCTTTTGGATGATACCCAAGTCCTTACAATTGGTATCTGAGTCATGTCCCGAACTTAGTCTTAGTCGTGTGTGTTGGTGATGTTCCGAACTTACCTGTAAAGCAATTTGGATCGCGAGATATTTGACAATTGTGAAGAAACTTGAAGAAAGTTGACCTTGTAAAGAGAGACTTTTTTCATCTTTCATTGTGAAGAAAGTTGAGCTTGTAGTTGTTGGGCTTTGGGTCGAACAAATAGTCCCACCTTAGCTTGGATATATAAGGATTTGGTTAACTCAACCTGGAAGAAGGCTAGTCTTCTGGGATGGAGCCTGAAGTCCGTACACATTGGAAACATATCATTCAGCTAATCTATCTAAAAATTAGGAATGTTAATGGTTGGGGAGGTTCTTCCGTTGATAGAGGAAAATAGTGATTTTTTGTATTATCTTAATGATAGTCATGATTTATATAAGAGGATTTATATTTGATGAGATTTTTTTTTTTTTTTTTTGCATTTAAAGGACAACATTCATCTTCAAGGAGGGCTAGCGTGGTAAGCGAAATAAGATTAACAAAATACCTTGGCATGTAGAAGAAATCTCAGAAAACTATAACCTTGGCATGTGAAGTTTCCCTTGTTGAGTAATCAACCAAGACCATCAGACCTTCTCACAACTATTTGAGCTTGTTTTGTGTAGGTTATGCTTATGAGGAGCTGCATATGATATTATCACTACTTCATCTAAATGTTTTTCTCTGGTTTGATTCCTTGAAATACTAGATCCCACCATATATCAGCTTCTCCGTGCTAGAACTTAGAGAACCTAATTAACTCTAAGTTGTGAGGGCTTCAGTGTCCTCATTTTTCTTGTAACTATAAGAGTCAATATTTCACCATACCATATTCATCCAAGGGAGCTGTAGGACTTGGGTCACCAGCCCTCACACTAGAAGATTAAATGCTCCATCGAGTCTTATATGAAGCACCAACTACAGTCGGTCACTCTTCTACCCTTTTTGCGCCATTGAGTTGAGCATGCCTATTGCGTCTTTGCGTCATTGGGGGATCTACATCGTCGAACATTACCCACACACGACTAAGTTCGAGGCATGGCTCTGATACCACTTGTAGGATTTGGGCACCATCCAAAAGACTAGCCTTCTAGGTGGAGTTGCTCAATCCTTCTATACCTAATACCCTGGCCTAGTCAACTAATGGCGGGTCTAGCAGTTTTCTTTTTGGATCTGTTTCCAGATTCGAGTTGAATTCAGATTGTTTGTATTGATGAAGTTTGTTTAGAAGTAGGAGACTTCTATGGTCTATAAATAACCCCTTAGATGTGACCTTCAATCAAATTCAATGAATTTGTAATTCCTAAAGACCTAATTCATTTAGGTGAGAGATTCGTGAGAGAAGCTTAGATATAAGGGTTCGTTGTTCTTGACGGCCATCAAAGACTCGTAATCTTCTCAACGAAAGGTGTAAGTAATTTTTACTATACTTCTCCAAAATTTAATAAAGTTTCTCCCCCTTCTCCCGTAGATGTAAGCACGATCTGATCAAATTCTATTTTTTAGCTCTCTTGAGATAATGATCAAGATCAAATTCTATTTTTTAGCTCTCTTGAGATAATGATCAAGAGGCACTCAAGTGGGTTGCAGAAGGGGACCAATATTATAAGTTCATATCCCACCGCATATACGCTTCTAATTAAGATATGTTCATCATTTTCTTGAATTTACGCCGTGGTCTAAGTTTGGATCTGAATCAACCTCTTATTACAATTAAATATCAGAGAGTTTTTGTTTTATTGTTATTTATTGATTAAATGAAATGGATCAGGCTTTCGTCCATCCGACCTTAGCTCAGTTGGCAGAGCGGAGGACTGTAGTCGTTGTGCAGATCAATCCTTAGGTCGCTGGTTCGAATCCGGCAGGTCGGACTTCAGATTTTATTTTTTTTGTTTTTTCCCAAAAATATTTTTTTTAACAACAACAAATTTCCATCAAAAAATATTTATCGTTAAAAAGAGTGTCGGCACAGTATTCAGAGAATATCTTTATCTAATCTTGTTTAGTCCGCTCGTATGTCTACTCAAGAAACAAACAAAATGAGACGCCATGCATCATCACATCACCAATGCTCATGAAAGATCAGATGAGTAGTTCAAATTCGGTTATGACTTGGAATCATCATGAAAGGTAAATTTCTTCGATACAGTGTAGACTTCTGAGTTAAAAGAGACCACAAGACTTTTAGGGCAAAGCAGAGGAGAAGACCTTTGAGATCTTCGCATATTATATAATAGTGATTGCCCTCTTACGATGCTGGTTGGATCATGGTTCGGAGACTCGGCTGAGTCGGATCCGTCTCGGCTAGCGCCGAGACGAGTCCCGATACATGAGTCGTGAGTTCAGTCAGAGGAGGCCGATTCGGCCGAGGATCGGAGCCTACTCGGCCGAGGATCGACCGAACCAGTCTGACTCGGCAAAGTCGACCGAGTCGACTCCGATTCTCGGCCAAGTAGGGTTAAAAAAAAAAAAAGGAAAGTGTGACTTACCTGCCCGCCGTCGCCGCTTCCTTACTCACCGCCGTCATCCGCCTGCCCGTTGTCCGCCTCCATCGCCACCCGCCTGCCTGCCTTCACCTCCTTTGTCTCTCCCCTCCCCCTCTCTCCCTCAGTCCCGATCTCTCTCTCTCTCTCTCTCAGAGTCGACTACTAAGAGATCGGGACAGAGAGGGAGAGGGTAAGGGAGGGAGAGAGGAGAGAGATAAGGTGAGAGAGAGAGCCAGAGAGAGATCAGGTGAGGGAAAGAGAAGAGAGAGATCGGGTGAGGGAGAGAGGGACAGAGAGACCGGGGTGAGGGAGGGGGGGGAGGGGTGTTGGGGGGGGGGGGGGGGGGGGGGGGGGGGGGGGAGCTCCTATACTTTTTTTTTAGGTTTTCTCATATTTACTCCTCAAATCTTTCATATTTTTAAATTTACCCCAAGTCATCATATTTCCTCAATTACCCACTCAAAACAAAAATTGTTTTGGACATGTGATATATGAATTTTGATGTCTACATCTTTTAACGATTTGTCTTAATTTTTTCAGAATTTTTTTAGCTCTCTATGTAGCGTTTTGCCCGTATCGCCCGAGATGGATCCGAGTCACCGAGACCGATCCGTCTCAGTGTCTGCCGAGTCGGCGGCTGGGACGCAACTTTGAACCATGGGTTGGATTTGGCTAAATCATGTAAATTCTCTGTATGCTCCTTTTATTTCTAGTATTTTCTATTAATTTCTCTATGTTATTGTTGGGTAACACACACATCAAGCATCAGGCAAAAGTGGTACACAATTAGCTTTTGAGATATTTGAAGCATTGTGCCAAGAATGCAATCTGTTGTTTTCACTTCATCATACCTAATGAGAAAAGGGTGATACCAATATGGTGAAGTTTTTATAAGTACTTGGTTATGAGCCAAGTCTGAGATCAAGTTAGAGAGAATTCAAAATCCTCCATTTGGACTGAGAGAGAGAGAGAGAGAGAGAGCTACTGACCACCCACCCACTTCAATCTACCACACATTATTGTAATCTGAACATTCAGATCTTTGTGCATTAAAAACAGGGGAGATGAAGCTCTGCCTATTCTTTTTCTTGATTTCTCAACTACCAAAAAGATGATCATTAATGCTTGTGTTGCTCTCTTTTATGCTTGAGGGTCCTTTTGATTGTTTTGTCCAAAAAATTTAGAATGGTTTTGTGCATCATTCAGCTAATGGAGCTATTCATATTTGAGTATACTAGCTACCTAATTGTACATGAAAAGGAATCTGATGCAATCAGTTTGCAACAGTGGTCCCTGGAGTCACTAAGTTGGTAGTAGCCACTAGCCAGAGTTGAACAAAGTTCTCTCTCTGTATAGGCCTTCATTTCAAAATTTTCAATGATATTGTGAGGAGGAGGAGAGACTTGTTGGTGACCCATCTATTATACTTATTTGTTGAAAATATGATGCGTGATTTGTTTAGAAAACACCCACAAAAATATATTTTCGGGTAGCCTTAAAGATTTACTCCTCAGGCAAGAAATAATTGTGATACAGGTTAAGGGTAATATTTTTATATTCTTACATCGAATTTCGCTCAGTTCATGTGTCAAACGATGTCTGAAACTCTGAATATGTAATATCTCATAGCATCAGGCATAAAATGTAACTTCATCAACAAAGTCTTATAAGAATTTTCACATCATGGAGATTGAGACAGAGAGAAGGAAAATAAGCAGAAAGTTTCTGATGAAAATACTACTCTGGTGTAATGATATATAACACCATAATTTGGATTTCCTTACAAGAATAGGAAGAAACCAATCTCAAACCTTGTACAAGACCAATTACATCTCTACTATAGTTCCAATCTTGCAAGCCAAGGGTTTGTCCCTAGGCTTTTTTATTGCTTCTCTTTCAAATACAATACTACAATACATGCAGAGTCAATTTAAACTCTGCCTCAATTCCTCCTCCAATTTTTTTCCTATACCATTGGAAAAGATGTGTCTAAACGCAGCCAATCTATGTACATGAATAACTTCACCTATTTTGAAAAGATGCACTTTTCCCGCGGTTTCTGGAAACCCTTTTGTTTCCAACTGCGGCATAACTTTACTCTATTGAAAATGTATATATTTTGCAAGAAAGGGATGAAATTTTCCATCAGCAATCATTCGCAGATAGCCTCCACTGCGAACTTCTTCATAGTTCCAGGGCAAGGATCTCCTCCAAAGACTTCAGGAGCAACATTCACCGAGCAAAATTGGTTCCCGACACAATTCTGCAGTAGACTCTCCTGTGTTAAAGTTCTCGAAAATATTAGACAAGAAGTGCAATTGTAACTCATGCAAATGTTCCCACAAGTATGGCTCATGGAATTTGCTTTTTGCCCTTAGATGAAGAAAGAAAATTATCGATTGCTTTATGTTATTTGTTAGTTTTTTTTTTTCCTTTTATGTTGGGGATGTGATTTATAATTTTACCTGCTCGAAAGCATCATAAGATTTGTGTGCATGGCAGCTTCCCTCGGAGTAGCTTCCGCAAGTACCTTGAGGAGTTCCGAAGCTAGCAAACTTCACCTTCAACATCTTCTGGCCATGGTCACAAGATAAATGAACTTTTGGTCTACTGTATTCTTTGTTACGCCAATTTTCAGTTGTTGGCTGCCATTCAGCCACTTCGGCACAAACACTCCCTACAGTCCTTTTCACCATGGAAATGCCAGTCGGATCACCACCCCACTCTTCCAAGACAACCAAAAAGTTTCCCGTTGGGCTTAGCCAAGAGCGAGGGACATGATACCTAGAGAATTAAAGACACAACCTTAGTTGATTAAATTCACAAAAGAAAGAAAAAAAAATCAGAAAATTTCGATAAAAAGATTGGTTTGCTACCATCTTTGAGAGGCCTCCCCGCAATTGCTTTGGCACTTCTTCTCATCATATGTTCCACGGTAATCACAACCGCCACAAGAACCGGATGCTTTATAGGCAGGCCAATATCTACCGATACTTTGCCCATTTATCCACACTTGGCCCTTTCCCATGCTACCCATATCTAAGGCCAAGGGTTCATCCCCTGCTGGTGCATTGAAGAAAGTCTGATGGAGGAAAGCAAAAACAAGTCAGTATACATTGCTAGGTACAATGTCGTCAATATAAATGCTGATGAATGTTTGAATCATTGAATGGTTCTATGAGATAGATTTAAGTTGTAGCCTTCGTTACCTTGTACCAGGTTAGGGGCTGCTTCTGAGATGCTTCTCCCCACTCAACATTGGAGCTTCCACTGAGGGAGTGAAGACTCAAAGCCTCTCCATGCAAGCCAACCTGTACCATCATTATCAGAATCACAGAGCTGTGATATTAAAACCTAGTTAACAAACTAAATTGAAGAATAAGTCACCTGGTAAGTCCATTTCTGCCCTGAAAGATCTCTCTTTCCCTCATTAAGACCGGTAAGTGTCACCGGGCCAAGCACGCCCATGTTCCAGGTCTCAAAATGTTGCCCGACGTTCTTAAAAAATAATTGGCAATTAAGATTTTGTTAACAACTGATGGATTGGCATCATATATATGAAATCATAAAGAACAGAACAGACCGCCAGCCCACAAGCAACGCTCAATATCGATATCTTGTTGCTACCAGCCCACAACTTTGCAGTACCAGAATATGTCAGTTTTGGATTATCCAGACTACCATATGCAGTTCCTGCCAAGAGAAGGAAAAAAACAAGGATCTAAGTAACAAAGAATCAGGAGTAAACAAAAAACTCAAATTTCATGTAAGACAGTGGACTTACCAACCGAGTATCCATTGATAAAAACATGCAAAGAATGACCAGCTGACATCACAGTTAACCAAGGATATTTCTCAGTCTTTAGAAATTGTTCGTCTTGTGCTATGTCGACACTAAAAATATAATGTATAAGAGCCTTGAGACTTTAAATCAGAGAAAGGGTTATCAAAAGTTTAGGCAAATTATTCAGATACTTACTATGTTGTGTACCACAAATAGTCTGATTTATCCCATGTCATACTCAACTGCTCATACAATCCAATCTTTGTGAATGTGTTATCGTTAAGGGAGTCAGTATCTTCAGTGTACGCCTTCCAAGAAAACCCTCCAAGCCATTCCATTTTCATGGTCGCAGTTTGAGCTCCTACCTACATATTATGCAGAGATAATTAAGAAATTAATAATGAAGACAAAAAAAAAATATTAGAGAAATTAAACGGGACATTTGTAGTGCATAAGGCAAAAATATTATATAATCAAATTAAGTGGTGATATAATGATAGAATAGAGAAGTTGGCGGTAGAGATGTCAAAATGCAAAGTGCATAAACAGATAAATGAGTTTGAACTTGATTATCTCACCCTCGCAGTGTTAAAAACTGCGGTTTTGCAGTCAGGAAGGATGCTGATGGACCAAGGAGGAAGATTATAGTGCATTCCGTTGAAAGCTACTGTTGCATCAGATCGTGAATCATAGTTGGCAAGGAATGCAGCACACGATGATTTTGACCTGTACACGTAAGACTGGACAGGAAGCGACAAAAGAATTAGCTCTCGGTAACTTTGAAGAAACTTCTACAGGATACTAAAGTGAAAGCTACGAAAGGAAGTACACCTGCTGACTATCTCCGAGTGATGTAACAGTGGGATCACCAGAAACCAGAGCCAGTTCGCACAGTTTGATTGCTTTATGTAGGTCTCTCAAATGACCCCATTTTGGTTGCCTTAATAGACCTAGATTATTAAAGGTCATCATAAGAGAGCTTCGACAGATATGAATATTTCAGTCAATTTACATTATGCAGAAAAAAGAATGCCATATGATGAATGTATTTAGCAAATAATAAGTTAAAGTACGTGATGTCTTTATATACTTAATGTAAAATGTTACATTTGATTGGTGATATCGTCATGGTCTGAGTCTGATGTGTCAGTGGAGTGTCGCAAAGTGTCAACTATGAAAATTTCAAAGTGTCAGATGCACTGAGCAAGAAAAACTTCAGGTGTTCATGTAAACACTATGTCACTTGTATGGACATGACAAATGTGCTCTGTTTAATCTTGAGATTTAAGGACCTATAGAAAAAGAATACGGATGCAGTGAGAGAATATGGATTTTTCTCAACAAGTCAAATTCATATCAGTGCATAGACTATCGGCAGTCAAAACAAAAAAAACTTGACACAACTATAATTTTAGTTAACAAGACATCTAATTCTAGCATTCAAAGCTCACTTTAAGCATCCTTTGCAAAGAAGTCTATTAGACTAGAAATAAGATTTCTTTTTTTTTGTTATAGTAGAAATAGGATTTTTCTTTTCTTTTATTTTGAATTCTTTGTTATAGTCAATACTTGGGACAAATGGCTTAATTGTTGTTGTTGAATTCTTTTACTCCAAGCAGGACATTGTGTATTCTCTTAACTCAATTAGGACATACTTTTTCTCTATAAATAAAGATCACACCCTAATTGAGTGTATATAGTCTTCTCTTTATCTTTTTCCCTTAAAGAAAAAATCATATCCCAAATTTCCTATTCTTCTCCATAAAAAATCCCAAAAACACTAAAATTACATTTTCTCTCCTCTTTCTCTTCCTTAGATTCCTTTGATCAGCAAAAAAATGTTAATGTGGCAAAAAATCCCAAAAATTCTTTCAAATATCCCTCAAAAAATTCAAAATTTCACTGTTCATCATCCTCTTTCTCTCACCAAACCCAAAATCAAACCCATCACGAATCAGATCTGCAAACCACCCTCGACCTCGTCGACATTTTGACAGCACGCCACGAAGCGTTCCTTGATCACTTCTTCATCTTCACATCAACCCCCAAACCCATCGCCCATCGCCCTCAGTCCGCATCCTCGCCAGCCTCGAGTCGACGCTGATTAGACTCCAAAATAACGCCCCTATCTCTACCAACCGAGTCCGACCCACTTCAGAACCGCTTTAGACGTCGACCCGTTATCACAACCTCGAACCGGATTCAAAATCAAACCGAAATCAGACCCGACTTGACAGCAACTCTGTCACCTTGATTGCGACCGCATCGTGACTCATCGATATTGCTAGAACAGTCGTCTTCACTCTTCGCCGCTTCCCGAGGTCACCAACGCCTTGACATTGCACATCTGCAATTCATCCTCTGTCGCAATTAGCTATTGAATACTACTACTATTTCTATTGTGTTGATGGTTACTAGAGTTCTATCTCTGCTGCCATTGATCTGCCATGTCTGAGTTCTGTTGATGCTGCTGATGCTTTGTTCTATTAGAGTATTAGTGATTGTACTACTGGCTACTCTATATTGTTGCTTTGTCCTCTTCTATTGATGTTGATCATTATATCTTGTGATTATATCAGCTAATTTTTGGACTTCTCCGCTACTGATCTATCTACTTGTGTGGTAATCTCGTTTTCATTCGTCATTTTTTTTACTATTTAAGTTCTTTCCATTATGGCTGAGTATAAGAAGGGTCGAGGTAATACTTCTCGAGACCGCGGTGGTATGTCCTTTCATAGTCACGGTTCATCCACTATAGGTTGAGTTTTTGGTTATGATTAGAATAATTCTCGAAAGTGTATTTATTGCAATTGAACCAATCACACTTATTGACTGATGTTGGGAGTTGCATGGCAAATCTTTCTGGCTTCCTCGAGCTACTTATTTATCTAATCTGTTGTATCATCTACTACACATAACTCTAATACTTTTGATACTTTCACTCACAAATCAGTAACTTTATCAAAATCTAACTATGATTTTATGATTCAAAAATACATTCAGCCTCTACTTCAGAGATTGCTAACTTGGCACATCCAGGTCTTTTTTGTTTCACCTTCATCTTAGATTATTGATTCTTGTGCATCAACCCACATTACTAGTGTATAGTCTTTTTCACTTTTTACACAATATCATCTATTCTATTTATAGTTTTTGTTAATGGTAGTTTCTAACATAATACTAGCATGTCAATATCACATTTTCTTTCGTACTCCTTGTTGTTAATTATGTTTAACATGTTCTTTTTAATTTTATATTTGTGAGTCATTTAACCAAAACTCTTCAGTATTCTGTAACTTTTTCTCCTTCATCATGTACTATTCAAGACCTTCAGAACGAAGAATACAATTGGTTGGAAGTATGAGAAAGATGGTCTATATTATCTTCAATACGGTGATCAACCTAAAGTGAGCGCTTCTGCTTTGACATGTGTGAGTCTGCAATCCAATGACACTTACGTTTAGGTCATTAATCTTTATAATTCATTAAATTGTTATTTCGTAACGTTAAAGTTGTTTTTAAATTATAGTGTGAATCATGTCAGTCAGGTAAACATCATCGAACTTTTTCATCTAGGGCAGTTAATCGCTGTAGTACTCTATTTGAAATTGTTTATACTGATATTTGAGATCCTACTCGAATTAAAAGTGTCTAATTTTCTTATTTTCTAATTTTGCACTATTCTCGTATGACTTGATTATTTTTAATGAAAGATCGCAATGAAATTCTCTCTGTTTTTAAAATTTTCATAAAGAAATTAGTACTCAATTTAATTGTTCACTTATTTATGATCTATTAATACTTTGAAATATGTGCAATACGCTCTTCAAGATTATTGTGTTTCATCAAACTTCTTATGCTCATACACCTCAAGAAGTTACTTAGTTAATAGGGTTCATTCTTCTATTTTAGATGACAAAATCCCATTTTCAAATTCTTTATCCTGAAAAATAAATATTTGATTTGCCTCCAAAAGTTTTTTAGGTGCACATGTTTTGTTCAAATTCTCGAAAAAAGACATGATAAATTAGATCTTCAAGCAATTCGGTGCATGTTTCTAGGATATTCTCAAAAATAAAAAGGATATTAATATTGGAACCCATCAGCAGAAAGTATGTGATTTGTGTAGATGTCACTTTCTGTAAAAACATACCTTGTTTCTCAACCTTTTTGGGTTCTACTACAACTTTTTCTCCTACTCTTGTTACTCTTTATGTACCACTAAAAGACTTGCCTTCTCTTCGAGTTTATGAACGGCACAAGAAGATTAGCACTGATGGTGCTGCTCATCAGTCAATTACTTCCACTGAAGTCTCTGAACTTCCTATAGCTCTTCAAAAAGACATTAATTCTTACACTCAGTATCCTATCACTAAAGTGTTATCTTTTTTTATTTATATCATATATACTTTAGTTTTACAATCACACTATCTTTTATGTCTCTCTCAAAATCTTATCTAATGCTATATTGGATCCTTAATGCAAAAGTGCTATTGATTACTTCACATGCTAATGAAACATGAAAATTAACTTTTTTACCGCAGAAAAAATAACCTGTTGATTGTCAAGAGATATATACTATCAAATTTCTCCTCATGGACAGATTAAGCGCTTGAAGACATGGTTGGATTTATAGTGTTGATTATTTTGAGACTTTCTCTCAGGTAACTCGTCTGGATTCTACTCGCATTCTTTTATCAGTTGCAGTGGTGAAACAATGGTCATTATATTAGTTAGATATTAAAATACATTTCTTGCATGAAAATCTTCAAGAGATTGTGTATATGCTTCAGCCCCGCATTATAATATTTAGGAGAGACAAATAAGATCTGCAAACTCAAAAAAAGTTATATATGATTTGAAGTAATCTCCACGAGCATGATTTGATAAATTCAGTACTATTATTGCACACTATGAATTGAGATGAAGCTCCTTTGATTACTTTATATTTGCAAGATATTGTTCTGTTAGCACTATTATTCTTACAGTTTATGTTGATATTGTTTTCACTGGTGATGATCATCAAGATATTATTCAGTTGAAATCTTATTTCAATTCTCATTTTCATATAAAAAACTTGATCTCTTGAGATATTTTTTAGGGATCGAGATTGCTCACTCTCCGAAAGATCTTTCTTTATTTAAAAAATACCTTACTGATTTGTTGAAAGAAACTGATACATTAGGCCTAAACTTATTGATACTCCTAAAGATTCTAATATTTATTTTGATCAAAATCTAAGAGAGTCGCTTGTTGATCCCAAAAAGTACAGACGATTGATTGGTAAACTAAATTTACTTAACTATCACTCGAGCTGATACTACATTTGTTGTGAGTGTGTTAAGTCAATATATGCAGAGTTCGTATCAGCTTCATTGCACTGCTCTTGTCATATCTTGCGTTGTCTTAAAGGTCTAAAGGTATCCATCATCTTTCATCTCATTTGGATATTGTGAAATATTCTGATGTTGATTGGACTAGTGATCCTATTGATCATCGTTCTACTACTTGTTTTTACACTTTTGCTGAAGGTAATTTGGTGACATAATGATGTAAAAAAAATAAAATGTTGTTGCTCGATCCAGTGCTGAGCTGAGTATAAAGCTATAGTTCATACAACTTGTGAATTGATGTAAATTCAATCTCTTCTTTCTGAAATGAACGTCATCTACAACAAGTCAATGACATATTGTGACAATCAAGTGATTATGTATATTATCAATAATCCTATTTTCATGAGCAGATGAAGCATATTGAAGTCGACTGTCACTTATCAGAGACAGGGTAATAACACATCGGATAATCACTTCGTTCGTCACATCGAGTTGTCAACTTGGAGATAGCTTCACTAAATCCATATCTAGAAAGAGTTTTTCAATTTGGTATAGCAAGTTGGGCATGATTGACATTTATACTCCAGCTTGAGGGGTGTATTAAAATATAAATAGGATTATTTATTATAGTAGAAATAAGATTTTTCTTTTTTTATTTTAGATTCTTCTACTCCAAATAGGGCAATGTATATTCTCCTAGTCATATTAAGACATGTATTTTTTCTCTATGAAAAAATGACCACACCCTAATTGAGAGTATATAGTCTTCCCTTCATCTTCTTGACATCAACAAAGTCTATAAAAACATGTCAAAAAGCAAGTCCTACAACTGCATGGACATTATAGACACAAGTTCAAATATATACCATATTCATCAATAGGAGCATCATAGTCATAGCTAGTTGCGATGAAGGGACCGCCTGCTGTCCGTCCAAAGTTAGTTCCTCCATGATACTGAAAGGAATTGAAAAATAATAACTCCAGTCAAATTAGAGCATAAATTATTTTGCAGAGCAATAAAATAAAGGTAGTGAATTGACTATTGAGATATTAAGAATTTTACCATGTAGTAGTTAATGAAAGATCCTCCTTTCTGTATAAAACTTGCAACGGCGAAGGCCATGTCCTCTGCTGGTCTATGTGGGACTGGACCACCAAAGCCAGTGAACCTGCAATAAGATAAACATAAGACACATCAGAACTATGGTTTTCTTTTTCTTTTCTTTTTTTAGATTTTTTTTTTTTAAGAAAAAAGTGTACAAGATAATATCAGTACAACATATTATAGTGGGGAATCAGAATCGCCCAAAAGGGCAACTAATAACAAAATACCATTAAAACTTCTGATATACTCACCAGCCAGTCCAAGCCTCAGTCCACATCTTGGGCTTGTACTCCTTATTGGCGAGAAATAATCACAGTAAAAACCATTGCAGGGTTAATCTGCCATGACCCACAAAAAAAAAAAAAAAAAATCCAGCCAAAGGTCATAAAATGATTCTAAATTCCTCATCAGCAAAATCTACAAGTCATAATCACTTCTCCTTAATTTGTCCTCAAGGGTTTGACAACAGTGGATATGACAATGTTCATAGAATTCTCTCCCAGAGCTGTAGAACTCACGACTCTATTAGAAAGTAGAATGACCACCTTTGACACAAATTTGAATAGAAATTTAACATATAACTCCTGTGGTAAAAGGTCAATACAGATAGAAAGTGATGTCTGAACAAAACAAGTAACTTACAGTGAAGTAAACATGAGATGTAAAAGTGGGTATACAGTTAAAAGGAACAATTTTTTTTAAAAAAGGTGCAATGGGGCCTCATCAAAACAAGTAGGAGATTGATACAGCTGCACAAAAGTAGGAATCTCGATGGAAGAACAAAGAGTATGAGAGCTCGACTTACAACTGGTCAGGGGCATCATCTTGCTTGCACATAACCCATGGGACTCCGGTGTCGAGTCCAACCGCCATTTTCCCGGCCCAGTTACGCGTAAGACCTCCCCGGAGCTCCGTCGTAGTACTCCAATGGCCCATACTCATTCTCAATCTTGTCAAAATAATAAAAAAACACATTAGTCCATCTTCTTCTTGAATCAAAGAACTATGATTAATTGAGAAAAGATTGGATATTATACCTGAGAGAGGATAATAGGACCTCCTTGTGATTCATACAGACCTTCAGCTTCATCATCGAGACGATCTTCGATGTGAACTTTTCCATTGCAGCCTATTTTGCAATAATCTCTGAGCATCAAATAAATGTAGAAGGACTAAAATGAAGGAAAAATAAAAATTCTAATGATTCCTGACCTTAAAAGGCCCATTGTCAGTTCTGAAACTGATACCAGGAACGTACTTGAGCCAAACAGGGAAACCCTGTTAATCAAACAGAAGAATATCAACAAATCAGCATATTAAACAACAATGGGACTCAACGAAAATTTAGAAAACTCAGTTTTACCCAAAATCCATTCAGCACAAACATAAGGGCCAATGCGGAGATGAACATAGAGCCCAGCCTGCTTCACAAGCTTGATGAAGCGAACCAGATCATACCTCCCACCAAAAATAATACTACCAAAAAAAAAAGAAAAAACCCAAATAAAAAAAATAATAAGATAATTGCAACAAACCCCCATCATAAAAAATTGAAATTTGGGGGCAAAAAAAAAGTTTGCATACTTGGCCAGGGGATGGCTCATGCCCATTCCAGAACACATAAGTTTGTATGACATCCAAGCCACCATCTTTGGCCTTTGGATAAGATCAGGCCACATCTGAACACAACCCAGATGAACAAAACTAATAATAAATTTAATTAAAAAAAAAAATAAGGAAAATAAGAGAGGCCCAGAAGCTGCATTCACCTCAGGAGTGCTCCTAGGGTAGTGAATGGAGCCAGAGATGAGGATTTTCCCTGCCCATTTATCATGATGGACCTGTGATCGTAGGTAACGGATGCGGCCGCCGCGGTGACAGCACCGCTAGCAGAGCCACCACACCACCCATTACCAACTTGAGACCATATTTGTTTCCAGAGAGAGATAAAGAGGGTTTAAAAAAGAGAACAGAGTTGGGTTCTCTCAAAAATAACAAAAAGATTGTATTTTTTTCCTCTTGCTTTCTATCTTTATTATTGTACACTGGCCAGCACTCCGCAATAAGTAATGGTATCAGAGAGAGAGAGAGAGAGAGAGAGAAGAGAGAGAGATAGAGAGAGGAGGCTGGGCAAGAAGGAGCGCGCCTTCAGGGGTCCAAGACAGAAAAATGCTTGAAATATTTTAAAGGGAGGCGGGGGTGGGGAGCAATGTAGTGTGGGCCCCAGTCATGTGGGCCCATGGCAGTCTTGAGTTTTGCTGACCTGGGGTTCTCATCCATCACTTGATGCTTTATTTATTTATTTATTTTCGTTTAAAATGGAAATTTTCGGTGATTAAAGAAGCAAGTTTGTTAATTTTCAGTGAGCATTTAAGGAAGCTAGTACATTTTTTTCATTGTTAAAATTGGGAGTTGCTTCTCTTTAGGCCTCGCTTTCGTCAGATAAGTGTCACCAAAAAATTAGAGGAAAATATCTTTTATCAATCACATGAACCTTTTATGGTAAATTTTAGTTGCTAATTACATAGTTTCATTCCCATCCTGGACTTTCAATTTTTATAATTTTATATAGCTATCCATGTCTGTTAAGAAACTATTTATTATACTGAATGCACAGGCACTTGAACAGAAAAACTATTTTCTACTCATTAATCTCCTCTTTTATCTCCATGCCTCAAGGTAAGGGTGGCCACCGGGGCGGGTCGACCCGCGTCGACCCGCCCCGACCCGTACTGTGCGACTTGTCGGAGTCGCACAGACGGGTTGGCGGGTCAACCCGTACCCGCCCCGTAAAGGGCGGGGTCGAAACGGGTTGACCCGTCCCGTGGTCACGGGACGAATCCAATTCGTCCCGTGACGAATCACGGGACGAGTCGGGTGGGGAAAATTTCCCCGACCCCCCTTCTTAATTTTTTTTTTTTTTTTTAGTCCA